>JBBFKN010000432.1:0-27352 GCA_039654755.1 Calcarius lapponicus | reverse complement strand
TGGCTCTGCAATTCTTCACCCACTCCTCGGCCGAGCTATTGCTCAAGCAAACTCAAGCACCTCGAGCAAAGATTCCTGTCTGAATTTCTGTTTATTACCCCAAAAGGGAGGTGCTGCAGAAATATTAAAACCCAGGGAATTCATTTCCTTCCTCCCCTCTGGAACTTTCTCTGTTTATCTTTGCTAAAAACACACTTTTTGCTCGACGAGTTCACACATTTATCTGCAAGAAAACCAGAATTTCAGGAGATTCGGGTGACACCCGAGCTGGTTTGAGGGATAATTTCTTTACCCTATCCACCTCTAAGTGCACGGAATCACATCCTTTTTATCAGATTAGCTGGCACCAGGAGCCTCGGAGGGCCGATGGAGATGAAGCATCACAAGGAGAAAATTGAAAATGACGTTGCCAGACTGATGATCCCTCAGGTCGGTGTGTCAGCGTGACAGCAGAGCACAGGGTTGGGACAAAAAAGCAGAAATTTCTGGGTGAAAAGGGGGGAAATTGGCCTTTGGAGCAAGCTGGGAGAGTGGAAGTGTCTCTGTTTGTGGCAGGGATGAGTTGAGGTCCTTTCCAACCCAAACCAGGCCAGGATTCTGAGATTCTTCTCCTGGCTCAAGGTCCTGTCCCAATGAAGGAATCTCTGTACAAAAATCTAAACTCAAATCAAGATCTGGCCAAGAAATAAATCCTCCAGAACCCCATGCAGATCCCACACAACAGGGAAAAGGTCTCAGAACTCCTCAGCCATGAGAGTGGTGCCAAAATTCCCCACAGCAGCCCCTGGACAGGGAGACTTTCCAATTTTGACCATCCCACGAATCCCCCAGCAGGTCCTGTGGCCACAGCCAGCATCTCCCTTCAGTTTAATCTGTAATTTAAGGGTTTTCCCTTTCTGCCTGTTCTGTGCTCCTCCACAGCTCTGTGTTTTCAAGAAATTCCAAGAAATAAATCCTCCAGAACCCCATTCAGATCCCATTCAGATCCCATTCAGATCCCCCAGCACACAACAGGGAAAACACCCTCAGAACTCCTCAGTCCTCACAGTGGTGCCAAAAATCCCCACAGCAGCCCCTGGATAAGGAGATTTTCCAAGGAAAAATCTCCCTATCCAGGAGACTTGACCATCCCACAAGTCCACAATTGTAAAACTGTAAAAAATACAGTTTAATCTGTAATTTAAGGGTTTTTTCCTTGCTGCCTGTTCTGTGCAACTCCACAGCCCTGTGTGTTCATCCAGGATTGAGCAGGATGGCACCAGGGAGGAGATTTGGGAGCTGGTGCCACCAGCAAGGCCCTGGCAAACAGCACCAGCCTGGCTCAAGGTCCTTCCCAATGAAGGAATCTCTGTGCAAAATCCAAACTCAAATAAAGATTTGGCCAAGAAACAAATCCTCCAGAACCCCATTCAGATCCCAGAGCTCACAACAGGGAAAACACCCTCAGAACTCCTCAGCCATGAGAGTGGTGCCAAAATTCCTCACAGCAGCCCCAGGATAGGGAGATTTTCCAATTTTGACCATCCCACAAATCCACAATTTTAAAACTGTAAAAAATACAGCTTAATCTGTAATTTTAGGTGTTTTTCCACCGAAGGAGCTGAATCCTGGCCACAAAGAGAAATCAATTCAGCCTTGCCTGTTGAGCTCAAGTGTCACTGACCATCCCAAGCAACAGCCCAGCTCCAGGAGCACAAGAAGCAAAAGCTCTGATTCATCTCCAGCCCCGTTTTCTGCACCTCTCCAAATGCAACTGCAGCAACTCCATTTACCCAGCACTTAGAGTGAGTTTTATGGTTTATTTTCATCCAGGCAGCATTTCCTCTCTGCTCAAGGTGGGTTTGTGACCCACCAGAATCCAGGGATTGACCAGGATGGCACCAGGGAGGAGATTTGGGAGCTGGTGCCATCAACAAGGACCTGGCAAACAGCACCAGCCTGGCTCAAGGTCCTTTCCCAGTGAAGGAATCTCTGTGCAAAATCCAAACTTAAATAAAGATTTGGCCAAGAAAGAAATCCTCCAGAACCCCATTCAGATCCCACACAACAGGGAAGACACCCTCAGAACTCCTCAGCCATGAGAGTGGTGCCAAAATTCCCCACAGCAGCCCCTGGATAGATTTTCCAATTTTGACCATCCCACAAGTCCACAATTTTAAAACTGTAAAAAATACAGCTTAATCTGTAATTTAAGGGTTTTTTCCACTGAAGGAGCTGAATCCTGGCCACAAAGAGAAATAAATTCAGCCTTGCCTGTTGAGCTCAAGTGTCACTGACCATCCCAAGCAACAACCCAGCTCCAGGAGCACAAGAAGCAAAAGCTCTGATTCATCTCCAGCCCCGTTTTCTGCACCTCTCCAAATGCAACTCCAGCAACTCCCACAGAACTCCATTCACCCAGCACTTAGAGTGAGTTTTATGTTAAAAATATAAACCTTTATTTATCTGCTGAGGAGCCCACACGCTGCCAGGGCAGGATTTCTGTCACCCTGCTCTGACTCTCACCGAGTCACTTTGCCTTTAAAATTGCTGTGGCAGAAATAATTCCCTTATTATCTGCCCAGCAAAGGTCAGGCAGCTTGAAAAATTATTTTAAGCCCAATAAAATCAGCAAAGACACCTGCAGCAGCAGGAAAAAAAAAATAAAAAATGGACTTCCCACACCATGAATCACAGCAATAATCTGAATGGACAACCTGCAGCAGCACCCTCCTTCCCTGAGGAGCTGTGTCCTTCAGAAACTCTTTGCCCAACTTGTTTTTTATTTTATCTCGATAAAAACCCACTTGGAAAGAGCAGCAGGGTGCTTTTTGTTTGGTCTTTGAGTGAGGAGAAGTGGGAGGGAAAAAAAAAAAATAAAGCAAATGAAAGGAGCTGAAAGTGTTTGGTGCCCTCCAGAGGAAAAAGCGAATTAAGGCGCAGCTTTGAGATACAAAGGATCGGTTTTAAAATAATTTTAAAATCATTTCTGCTGGAAATTAAGCTTCTAAAATCACTTCTGTCGGAGGTGACAGCTCTAAAATAATTCCTCTTGGAGGTGACAGCTCTAAAATCACTTTTCTTTGGGCTGGATAATGGCACAAATCAAAAGCCACAAGCACCGCGAGGGACGCTCGCTCATTTATCAACTCCAAAACAATCCAATATTTTTTTGTTTCTGGCTGCCAAGCACTGAAAATTCAGCATTTCCTGTGCCCTGGATGGCTCAAGCTGTGAGAATCTGAGGATTTGGCAGCCCCAGGAGGTGTTTTGGGGCTGGAAGGGGCCGGGAGCTGTGACGCTCTCGGGGCTGAGTCATCCCTGACGTCCCAGGCAGGAGCAGCTCCCCCTGCCCAGCTGCAGGCAAGGAAAAAAATCCAGAATAAATCCCAAATAAATCAAGAACAAATCAAGAATCAATCAGGAATCAATCCCGTGGCCCTGGCCTTCGTCACAAGCCCAAATCAGGGGGGTGAAGCGTGACAGAGCTGCCTGGAATGGGCAAAAAGCAGAAAAATTTGGATTTTCCTGCACTCCCGGGGCTGCTGCTCTGCAGAGCTGGGAATATTCAGTGCTCAAAAAGCAGAGAGTTTCAAAAAATAAGGATTTTCCTCATTGTTTTCAAAGAATAAAGAATTTAAACTGGGAATAATTCCTCACCTGACAGCCTCTACTAGGTTGTTGGAATATTCAGTGCTCAAAAACCAGATATTCTCAAAAAATTGAATTTTCCTCATTGTTTTCAAAGAAGAAATAATTGAAACTGGGAATAATTCCTCACCTGACAGCCTCTGCCACACTGTGCTCAAAAACCAGATATTTTCAAAAAATAAGGATTTTCCTCATTGGTTTTGAAGAATAAATAATTGAAACTGGGAATAATTCCTCACTTGACAGCCTCTACCATGCTGTGCTCAAAAACCAGATATTTTCAAAAAAATTAAAATTTTTCTCATTGTTTTCAAAGAATAAACAATTTAAATTGGGAATAATTGCTGACCTGACAGCCTCTGCCATACTGTTGGAATATTCAGTGCTCAAAAACCAGATATTTTCAAAAAATTGAATTTTCCTCATTGTTTTTTAATTTAAACTGGGAATAATTCCCCACCTGACAGCCTCTGCCATACTGATGGAATATTGAGTGCTCAAAAACCAGATATTTTCAAAAAATACCCCCCAAAAATGGGATTTTCCTCATTGTTTTCAAAGAATAAACCATTGAAACTGGGAATAATTCCTCACCTGACAGCCTCTGCCCTGTTGTTGGAATATTCAGTGCTCCAAACCCAGATATTCTCAAAAAATTGAATTTTCCTCATTGTTTTTAAGGAATAAATAATTAAAACTGGAAATAATTGTTCACCTGACAGTCTCTACCACATTGTTGGAATATTCAGTGCCCAAACACCAGATATTCTCAAAAAATTGAATTTTCCTCATGGTTTTCAAAGAATAAACAATTTTAAATGGAAATAATTCCTCACCTGACAGCCTCTACCACATTGTGCTCAAAAACCAGATATTTTCAAAAACACAACCCCAAAAAATTGAATTTTCCTCATTGTTTTTAAGGAATAAATAATTAAAAGTGGGAATAATTGCTGACCTGACAGCCTCTACCACATTGTTGGAATATTCAGTGCTCAAAACCCAGATATTCTCAAAAAATTGAATTTTCCTCATGGTTTTCAAAGAATAAACCATTGCTCACCTGACAGCCTCAGCCACGCTGTGCTCAAAAGTCAGATCTTTTCAAAAATTGAATTTTCCTCATTGTTTTTAAGGAATAAATAATTAAAAGTGGGAATAATTCCTCACCTGACAGCCTTTGCTAGGTTCTTGGGATATTCAGTGCTCGAAAACCAGGTATTTTCAAAAAATGAGGGTTTTCCTCATTGTTTTCAAAGAATAAACCATTGAAACTGGGAATAATTCCTCACCTGACAGCCTCTGCCACTCTACCAGTGTTCAAAATCCAGATATTTTCAAAAAATTGAATTTTCCTCATTGTTTTTAAAGAATAAACCATTGAAACTGGGAATAATTCCTCACCTGACACCTATACCACTCAAAACCCACATATTTTCAAAAAAACAACCCTAAAAAATTGAATTTTCCTCATTGTTTTCAAAGAATAAACCATTGCTCACCTGACAGCCTCAGCCATGCTGTGCTCAACAATCAGATATTTTCAAAAATGGAATTTTCCTCATTGTTTTCAAAGAATAAACAATTAAAACTGGAATAATTTCTGACCTGACAGCCTCAGCCACGTTGTTGGAGGTGTGGCCGGAGAGGGCGTCGTGCAGGTTGCGGATGAAATAATCGCGGTAATCCTCGGGCAGGGCCATGAAGGTGCCGCCCATGACGATGAATTCCACCTTGTCCACGCTGTGGCCCAGCTGCTTCAGCTGCCAAATTCAAAATATCAGGGGAAAAATCAATTTAGCCAAAAAATTTCTCTGTCATTTTTGGTTTTTTAAAGTTGCGTTTGATTTTCGTGGTGTTTTATGAGGGAGGAATTGATGGGTTTGGACTTTTCTTTGTTAAAAAAACACTCCAAATTTCTTTTTTTACTGTAAGAATTCAATGAAAAGGGTTTTGCTGAAAAATCAGAATTATTTCAGTGGCAGGTTCCAGTTTGAAATTACCTAAATTTCAATTTATCCAAAAGATTTCTCTGTAATTTTTTAAAGTTGCGTTTGATTTTTGTGGTGTTTTATGAGGGAGGAATTGATGGGTTTGTGCTTTTCTTTGGAAAAAAAAACCTCAAAAGGTTTTTTTTATTGTAAGAATTCAATGAAAAGGGTTTTCCTGAAAAATCAGAATTATTTCAGTGGCAGGTTCCAGTTTGAAATGACCTAAATTTCAATTTAGCCAAAAGATTTCTCTGTAATTTTGATTTTTTAATTGCGTTTTTGTGGTTGTTTTATGAGGGAGGAATTGATGGGTTTGTGCTCAAAAAACCCCTCAAAAGTTGTTTTTTTACTGTAAGAATTCAATGAAAAGGGTTTTCCTGAAAAATCAGTGGCAGGTTCCAGTTTGAAATGACCTAAATTTCAATTTATCCAAAATTTTCAATTTATCTTAAATTTTACTTTTTACTTTTTAATTTCAATTTTTAATTTTCTCATTTAAAATTCTCTATTTTTTAAATTTTTAATTTTTTACTTTTTAATTTTTACTTTTCAATTTTTTTAATTTTTACTTTTTAATTTTTAAATTTTCTTTTTTTTAATTTTTACTGTTTAATTTTCTAATTTTCAATTTCTAGTTTCCAATTATATAAGTTTATAATTTTTAAGTTTTTGCTTTTGAACTTTTAATTTTAATTTTTAATTTTTTAATTTTTGAGTTTTCATTTTCTAATTTTTCATTTCTTAAATTTTTAAATTTTTTAATTTAATTTTTAATTTTAAATCTCTTAAAATCTTAATTTTTTTTAATTTCTGCAGCCCAGCAGTTGAAGAAATGGAACAAATTCTGATTTTTTCCATCCCAATTTCAGAAATCCGTACCTGCTCCACGCGGTGCCGGGTCTGCAGGAAGGGGTCGTAGCGAGCCCGGATGGCCCTCATGGACGTCGGCTGAAAAATAAACACAAAAAATCATTTCAGAAACTTTTCCCCAAAAAGAAAAGTTTAAAAAATTCAGAATCCTGAAAATTTCAAACCCTGATTGACCCAAAGCCTCCAAACCCAAAACCCAAAACTCTGTAAAAATGAATTTGGCTCCTGAAATCCTTTAAAAAAATCAAATATTTTTACCCTGAGGTGGCAACGTGACCTAAAATCATCAAAATTATTCCAATTTTAGGGATTTCATTCCAAAATTTGGAATATTCCAAATTATTCCAAGATTTTTTGTGTTCTCTAAGCCAAAAAACTCTGCAGCGAGTCACAAAATGGTTTTGAAATTCCTCTCAGACTCACTCTGGGTTTCAAATGTTCCTAAATTTCACTTATTCCCTCCATTAAAATTTAAAAAAAGATAATTTTAGATAATTTTTCCCCAAAAAGAAAAGTTTAAAAAAATCAAAATCCTGAAAATTTCAAACCCTGATTGACCCAAAGCCTCCAAACCCACAACCCAAAACTGTAAAAATGAATTTGGCTCCTGAAATCCTTTACAAAAATCAAATATTTTTACCCTGAGGTGGCAACGTGACCTAAAATCATCAAAATGATTCAATTTTTAGGGATTTCATCCCAAAATTTTGGAATATTCCAAATTATTCCAAGATTTTTTGTGTTCTCTAAGCTAAAAAATTTTATATTATTTATAATGTTATTTATAATATTTAATTATATATTAAATTGTATAATTAAATAATTGTATTATTTATTGTATCATCAGAATTTCACTCCTGGCTTTTGAGCTGCTTTAGAACCTGAAGTTGATCAAAGTTAATTTGGATTTTTGTGTTTATTTTTAACTCCTAAATAATTATTGTAATTGCAATAATAGCAAATAATACCAATAAATATTTGTATTATTGAATATTTGCATTATTGAATATTTGTATTATTTTTATATAATACAATTAAATATTTGCATTATTCAATTCAATAATTATATTGATTCTATATTACTTATAATATTATTTATAATATTTAATTATATATTAAATTATAGAATTAAATAATTAAATTATTATTTAATGAATCATCAGAATTTCACTCCTGGATTTTGAGCTGCTTTAGAACCTGAAGTTGATCAAAGTTAATTTGGATTTTTGTGTTTATTTTTAACTCATCATTAATATTAAGTGCAATAATAATAAATAATACCATTAAATATTTGTATTATCAAATATTTGTATTATTTTTGTATAATACAATGAAATATTTTTATTATTCAATTCAATAATTATATTTCATTTATATTATTTACAATACAATATTATTTATAATATTTAATTATATATTGGTAAATTATATAATTAAATAATTGTATTATTATTTAATGAATCATCAGAATTTCACTCCTGGCTTTTGAGCTGCTTTAGAACCTGAAGTTGATCAAAGTTAATTTGGATTTTTGTGTTTATTTTTTGCTTTATTCTCACAACAGCAATAAAGCCCAGCCTAAGTCAAAGCCAGGCTTACAAAATCACCAAATTTTTGGTTGGAATAACAACAAAAAAAGGAAAAACCAAGAGCTGAGAACCTCATATCCCGTGTAGGACTGGGTGGAATATTCAAAATCAGAGTCAGGGCCTCCTGGGCAGTACCTGCAGGGGAAAAAATCAGAAAAAAACAGAATTAAACTCAAAATTCCAATATCAGGGAATTCCAGATCCGTGTCCCCAAGTGCCACTTCCATGGGGATTGGGAATTCTCTGGGAATGGGGAAGGAATTGTTCCCAAAATCCAACCTGGAACAATTTGAGAGAAATCCCAATTCCTCCTGTCAGGAATTCCAGATCCGTGTCCCCAAGTGGGATTTCCATGGGGATTTGGGATTTCTCTGGGAATGGGAATTCCAAACCTCCCTGGAAAAGCCTTTCCAAGCAAAAATTGTTCCCAAAATCCAACCTGAACTTCCCTGGAACAACTTGAGGCCATTCCCTGGGAGAAATCCCAATCCCACCTGTCAGGAATTCCAGATCTGTGTCCCCAAGTGGGACTTCCAAGGAGATTTGGGATTCTGCTGGGAATGGGGATTCCAAACCTCCCTGGAAAAGCTTTTTCAGGCAGGAATCGTTCCCAAAATCCAACCTGAACTTCCCTGGAAGAACCTGAGGCCATTCCCTGGGAAAAATCCCAACCCCACCTGTCAGGAATTCCTGATCCGTGTCCCCAGTGCCACATCCACAGGGATTTGGGATTACTCTGGGAATGGGGATTCCAAACCTCCCTGGGCAGGAATTGTTCCCAAAATCCAACCTGAACCTGCCCTGGAACAATTTGGGAGAAATCCCAACCCCACCTGGCAGGGAATTCCAGATCCGTGTCCCCAAGTGCCACTTCCACGGGGATTTGGAATTCTGCTGGGAATGGGGAAGGAATTGTTCCCAAAATCCAACCTGAACTTCTCCTGAAAGAACTTCTGGCTCTTCCCTGGGAGAAATCCCAGTGCCCCCTGTCAGGGAATTCCATGTCCATGTCTCCAGAGCCACTTCCATGGGGATTTGGGATTCCTCTGGGATTGGGATTCCAAACCTCCCTGGGCAGGAATTGTTCCCAAAATCCAACCTGAACTTCCCTGGAACAATTTGGGAGAAATCCCAATCCCACCTGCCAGGGAAATTCCAGATCCGTGTCCCCAAGTGGGACTTCCAAGGGGATTTGGAATTCTCTGGGAATGGGGATTCCAAAATCCACTGGGCAGCTGTGCCAGGGTTGGAAAACCCATTCCAGGCAGGAACTGTTCCCAAAATCCAACCTGAACCTCTTCTGGAACAACTTGAGGCCATTCCCTGGGAGAAATCCCAATTCCTCCTGTCAGGAATTCCAGATCCGTGTCCCCAAGTGGGATTTCCACAGGGATTTGGAATTCCTCTGGGAATGGGGATTCCAAACCTCCCTGGAAAAGCCTTTCCAGGCAGGAATCGTTCCCAACATCCAACCTGAACTTCCCTGGAACAACTTCTGGCTCTTTCCAGGGAGAAATCCCAATTCCTTCTATCAGGGAATTCCAGATCCCTGTCCCCAAGTGTCACTTCCACAGGGATTGGGAATTCTCTGGGAATGGGACAGGAATTGTTCCCAAAATCCAACCTGGAACAATTTGAGAGAAATCCCAATCCCACCTGCCAGGGAATTCCAGATCCGTGTCCCCAAGTGGGATTTCCAAGGGGATTTGAGATTTCTCTGGGAATGGGGATTCCAAAATCCCCTGGGCAGCTGTGCCAGGGTTGGAAAACCCATTCCAGGCAGGAACTGTTCCCAAAATCCAACCTGAACTTCTCCTGGAACAACTTGAGGCCATTCCCTGGGAGAAATCCCAGTTCCACCTGTCAGGAATTCCAGGTCTGTGTCCCCAAGTGGGACTTCCAAGGAGATTTGGGATTCTGCTGGGAA
Source organism: Calcarius lapponicus (assembly GCA_039654755.1). NCBI lineage: Eukaryota > Metazoa > Chordata > Aves > Passeriformes > Fringillidae > Calcarius > Calcarius lapponicus. Next base: position 17,345 of record JBBFKN010000432.1, on the reverse strand, counting down.
TGGGGATTCCAAACCTCCCTGGAAAAGCCTTTCCAGGCAGGAACTGTTCCCAAAATCCAACCTGAACTTCCCTGGAACAACTTGAGGCCATTCCCTGGGAGAAATCCCAATTCCTCCTGTCAGGAATTCCAGGTCTGTGTTCCCAGGTGGGATTTCCACAGGGATCTGGGATTCCTCAGGAATGAGGAAGGAATTGTTCCCAAAATCCAACCTGAACTTCCCTGGAAGAACTTCTGGCTCTTTCCAGGGAAAAATCCCAATTCCTTCTATCAGGGAATTCCAGATCCCTGTCCCCAAGTGCCACTTCCACGGGGATTTGGAATTTCTCTGGGAATGGGAATTCCAAACTTCCCTGGAAAAGCCTTTCCAGGCAGGAATTGTTCCCAAAATCCAACCTGAACTTCCCTGGAAGCACCTGAGGCCATTTCCTGGGAGAAATCCCAATTCCTCCTGTCAGGAATTCCAGATCCATGTCCCCAAGTGGGACTTCCATGGGGATTTGGAATTCTCTGGGAATGGGGATTCCAAACCTCCCTGGAAAAGCCTTTCCAGGCAGGAACTGTTCCCAAAATCCAACCTGAACTTCCCTGGAAGTACCTGAGGCCATTTCCTGGGAGAAATCCCAATCCCACCTGTCAGGAATTCCAGATCCCTGTCCCCAGTGCCACATCCACAGGGATTTGGGATTACTCTGGGAATGGGGATTCCAAACCTCCCTGGGCAGGAACTGTTCCCAAAATCCAACCTGAACTTCCCTGGAACAACTTGAGGCCATTCCCTGGGAGAAATCCCAATTCCTTCTATCAGGGAATTCCAGGTCTGTATCCCCAAGTGGGATTTCCACAGGGATCTGGGATTCCTCAGGAATGAGGAAGGAATTGTTCCCAAAATCCAACCTAAACTTCTCCTGGAAAAATTTGAGGAGAAATTCCAACCCTACCTGCCAGGGAATTCCAGATCCCTGTCCCCAGGTGCCACTTCCACAGGGATTTGGGATTCCAAACCTCCCTGGGCAGGAATTGTTCCCCAGATCCAACCTGAACTTCCCTGGAACAATTTAGGAGAAATCCCAATCCCTCCTGTCAGGAATTCCAGATCCGTGTCCCCAGGTGCCACTTCATGGGGACTGGGAATTCCTCCAGGAATGGGGCAGGAATTGTTCCCAAATCCAACCTGAACTTCTGGAAGAACTTCTGGCTGTTCCCTGGGAGAAATCCCAATCTCACCTGTCAGGGAATTCCAGATCTGTGTCCCCAGGTGTCACTTCCATGGGGATTTGGAATTCTGCTGGGAATAGGGAAGGAATTGTTCCCAAAATCCAACCTGGAACAATTTGAGAGAAATCCCAACCCCACCTGTCAGGGAATTCCAGATCCGTGTCCCCAAGTGGGACTTCCAAGGGGATTTGGGATTTCTCTGGGAATGGGGATTCCAAAATCCCCTGGGCAGCTGTGCCAGGGTTGGAAAACCCATTCCAGGCAGGAACTGTTCCCAAAATCCAACCTGAACTTCCCTGGAACAACTTGAGGCCATTCCCTGGGAGAAATCCCAATTCCTCCTTGTCAGGAATTCCAGGTCTGTGTCCCCAGGTGGGACTTCCATGGGGATCTGAAATTCCTCCAGGAATGGGGAGGGAATTGTCCCCAAAATCCAACCTGAACTTCTCCTGGAAGAACTTCTGGCTGTTCCCTGGGAGAAATTCCAATCCCACCTGCCAGGGAATTCCAGATCCGTGTCCCCAAGTGCCACTTGCACAGGGATTTGGAATTCCTCTGGGAATGGGGATTCCAAACCTCCCTGGAAAAGCCTTTCCAGGCAGGAATCGTTCCCAAAATCCAACCTGAACTTCCCTGGAAAACCTTCTGGCTCTTTCCAGGGAAAAATCCCAATTCCTTCTATCAGGGAATTCCAGATCCCTGTCCCCAAGTGCCACTTCCATGGGGATTGGGAATTCCTATGGGAATGGGACAGGAATTGTTCCAAAAATCCAACCTGGAACAATTTGAGAGAAATCCCAATCCCACCTGTCAGGAATTCCAGATCCGTGTCCCCAAGTGGGACTTCCAAGGGGATTTGGAATTCTCTGGGAATGGGGATTCCAAACCTCCCTGGGCAGCTGTGCCAGGGTTGGAAAACCCATTCCAGGCAGGAATTGTTCCCAAAATCCAACCTGAACTTCCCTGGAACAACCTGAGGCCATTTCCTGGGAGAAATCCCAATTCCTGCTGTCAGCAATTCCAGGTCTGTGTCCCCAAGTGGGATTTCCACAGGGATCTGGGATTCCTCAGGAATGAGGAAGGAATTGTTCCCAAAATCCAACCTGAACTTCTCCGGGAAAAATTTGAGGAGAAATCCCAATCCCACCTGCCAGGGAATTCCAGATCCGTGTCCCCAAGTGCCACTTCCATGGGGATTGGGAATTCCTCTGGGAATGGGGAAGGAATTGTTCCCAGAATCCAATCTGAACTTCTCCTGGAAGAACTTCTGGCTCTTTCCAGGGAAAAAATCCCAATTCCTTCTATCAGGGAATTCCAGATCCCTGTCCCCAGGTGCCACTTCCATGGGGATTGGGAATTCTCTGGGAATGGGGAGGGAATTGTTCCCAAAATCCAACCTGGAACAATTTGAGAGAAATCCCAACCCCACCTGTCAGGGAATTCCAGATCCCTGTCCCCAAGTGGGACTTCCAAGGGGATTTGGAATTCTCTGGGAATGGGGATTCCAAACCTCCCTGGGCAGCTGTGCCAGGGTTGGAAAACCCATTCCAGGCAGGAACTGTTCCCAAAATCCAACCTGAACCTCTCCTGGAAGAACCTGAGGCCATTTCCTGGGAGAAATCCCAATTCCTCCTGTCAGGAATTCCAGATCCATGTCCCCAAGTGGGACTTCCATGGGGATCTGAAATTCCTCCAGGAATGAGGAAGGAATTGTTCCCAAAATCCAACCTGAACTTCTCCTGGAAAAATCTGAGGAGAAATCCCAACCCTACCTGCCAGGGAATTCCAGATCCCTGTCCCCAAGTGAGACTTCCATGGGGATTTGGAATTTCTCTGGGAATGGGGATTCCAAACCTCCCTGGGCAGGAATTGTTCCCAAAATCCAACCTGAACTTCCCTGGAACAATTTGGGAGAAATCCCAATCCCTCCTGTCAGGAATTCCAGATCCGTGTCCCCAGGTGCCACTTCCATGGGGATTTGGGATTCTTCTGGGAATGGGGAAGGAATTGTTCCCAAAATCCAACCTGAACTTCTGGAAGAACTTCTGGCTGTTCCCTGGGAGAAATCCCAATCCCTCCTGCCAGGGAATTCCAGATCCCTGTCCCCAAGTGCCACTTCCACAGGGATGTGGAATTTCTCTGGGAATGGGAATTCCAAACCTCCCTGGAAAAGCCTTTCCTGGCAGGAATTGTTCCCAAAATCCAACCTGAACTTCTCCTGGAAGAACTTCTGGCTCTTTCCAGGGAAAAATCCCAATTCCTTCTATCAGGGAATTCCAGATCCGTGTCCCCAGGTGCCACTTCCATGGGGATTGGGAATTCTGCTGGGAATGGGGCAGGAATTGTTCCCAAAATCCAGCCTGGAACAATTTGAGAGAAATCCCAATCCCTCCTGCCGGGAAATTCCAGATCCGTGTCCCCCAGTGGGATTTCCATGGGGATTTGAGATTCCTCTGGGAATGGGGATTCCAAAATCACCTGGGCACCTCTGCCAGGGTTGGAAAACCCATTCCAGGCAGGAACTGTTCCCAAAATCCAACCTGAACCTCTTCTGGAAGTACCTGAGGCCATTCCCTGGGAGAAATCCCAATTCCACCTGTCAGGAATTCCAGATCCATGTCCCCAAGTGGGATTTCCATGGGGATCTGAAATTCCTCCAGGAATGGGGAAGGAATTGTTCCCAAAATCCAACTTGAACTTCTCCTGGAAGAACTTCTGGCTCTTTCTAGGGAAAAATCCCAATTCCTTCTATCAGGGAATTCCAGATCCCTGTCCCCAGGTGCCACTTCCATGGGGATTGGGAATTCCACTGGGAATGGGGAAGGAATTGTTCCCAAAATCCAACCTGAACCTGCCCTGGAACAATTTGGGAGAAATCCCAAATCCTCCTGTCAGGGAATTCCATGTCCATGTCCCCAGTGTCACTTCCATGGGGATTGGGAATTTCTCCTGGAAGGAATTGTTCCCAAAATCCAACCTGAACTTCTGGATGAACTTCTGGCTGTTCCCTGGGAGAAATCCCAATTCCTCCTGCCAGGGAATTCCAAATCCATGTCCCCAAGTGCCACTTCCATGGGGATTTGGAATTTCTCTGGGAATGGGGATTCCAAACCTCCCTGGAAAAGCCTTTCCAGACAGGAATTGTTCCCAAAATCCAACCTGAACTTCTCCTGGAAGAACTTCTGGCTCTTTCCAGGGAAAAATTCCAATTCCACCTGTCAGGGAATTCCATGTCCATGTCCCCAGGTGCCACTTCCATGGGGATTTGGAATTCCTATGGGAATGGGACAGGAATTGTTCCCAAAATCCAACCTGGAACGATTTGGGAGAAATCCCAATCCCACCTGCCAGGGAAATCCAGATCCGTGTCCCCAAGTGGGACTTCCAAGGGGATTTGGAATTCTCTGGGAATGGGGATTCCAAACCTCCCTGGGCAGCTGTGCCAGGGTTGGAAAACCCATTCCAGGCAGGAATTGTTCCCAAAATCCAACCTGAACTTCCCTGGAACAACTTGAGGCCATTCCCTGGGAGAAATCCCAATTCCACCTGCCAGGAATTCCAGGTCTGTGTCCCCAAGTGGGATTTCCACAGGGATCTGGGATTCCTCAGGAATGGGGAAGGAATTGTTCCCAAAATCCAACCTGAACTTCTCCTGGAAAAATCTGAGGAGAAATTCCAACCCTACCTGCCAGGGAATTCCAAATCCATGTCCCCAGGCGCCACTTCCATGGGGATTTAGAATTTCTCTGGGAATGGGAATTCCAAACCTCCCTGGAAAAGCCTTTCCAGGCAGGAATTGTTCCCAAAATCCAACCTGAACCTGCCCTGGAACAATTTGGGACAAATCCCAATCCCTCCTGTCAGGGAATTCCATGTCCATGTCCCCAAGTGGGACTTCCATGGGGATTTGGAATTCTGCTGGGAATGGGGAAGGAATTGTTCCCAAAATCCAACCTGAACTTCTGGAAGAACTTCTGGCTGTTCCCTGGGAGAAATCCCAACCCTACCTGCCAGGGAATTCCAGATCTGTGTCCCCAAGTGGGATTTCCATGGGGATTTGGAATTTCTCTGGGAATGGGGATTCCAAACCTCCCTGGAAAACCCATTCCAGGCAGGAATTGTTCCCAAAATCCAACCTGAACCTCTTCTGGAAGTACCTGAGGCCATTTCCCGGGAGAAATCCCAATTCCTCCTGTCAGGAATTCCAGATCCGTGTCCCCAAGTGGGACTTCCAAGGGGATTTGGAATTCTCTGGGAATGGGGATTCCAAACCTCCCTGGGCAGCTGTGCCAGGGTTGGAAAACCCATTCCAGGCAGGAACTGTTCCCAAAATCCAACCTGAACTTCCCTGGAACAACTTGAGGCCGTTTCCTGGGAGAAATCCCAATTCCACCTGTCAGGAATTCCAGATCCGTGTCTCCAGGTGGGACTTCCATGGGGATTGGGAATTCCTCCAGGAATGGGGAAGGAATCGTTCCCAAAATCCAACGTGAACTTCCCTGGAAGAACTTCTGGCTCTTTCCAGGGAGAAATCCCAATTCCCTCTATCAGGGAATTCCAGATCCGTGTCCCCAGGTGCCACTTCCACAGGGATTTGGAATTCTGCTGGGAATGGGGAAGGAATTGTTCCCAAAATCCAACCTGGAACAATTTGAGAGAAATCCCAATTCCACCTGCCAGGGAATTCCAGATCTGTGTCCCCAAGTGGGACTTCCAAGGGGATTTGGAATTTCTCTGGGAATGGGGATTCCAAAATCCCCTGGGCAGCTGTGCCAGGGTTGGAAAACCCATTCCAGGCAGGAATTGTTCCCAAAATCCAACCTGAACCTCTTCTGGAAGAACCTGAGGCCATTTCCTGGGAGAAATCCCAATTCCACCTGTCAGGAATTCCAGGTCTGTGTCCCCAAGTGGGATTTCCACAGGGGTCTGGGATTCCTCAGGAATGAGGAAGGAATTGTTCCCAAAATCCAACCTGAACTTCTCCTGGAAAAATCTGAGGAGAAATTCCAACCCTACCTCCCAGGGAATTCCAGATGTGTCCCCAGGTGCCACTTCCATGGGGATTTGGAATTCCTATGGGAATGGGACAGGAATTGTTCCCAAAATCCAACCTGGAACGATTTGGGAGAAATCCCAATCCCACCTGCCAGGGAAATCCAGATCCGTGTCCCCAAGTGGGACTTCCAAGGGGATTTGGAATTCTCTGGGAATGGGGATTCCAAACCTCCCTGGGCAGCTGTGCCAGGGTTGGAAAACCCATTCCAGGCAGGAATTGTTCCCAAAATCCAACCTGAACTTCCCTGGAACAACTTGAGGCCATTCCCTGGGAGAAATCCCAATTCCACCTGCCAGGAATTCCAGGTCTGTGTCCCCAAGTGGGATTTCCACAGGGATCTGGGATTCCTCAGGAATGAGGAAGGAATTGTTCCCAAAATCCAACCTGAACTTCTCCGGGAAAAATTTGAGGAGAAATCCCAATCCCACCTGCCAGGGAATTCCAGATCCGTGTCCCCAAGTGCCACTTCCATGGGGATTGGGAATTCCTCTGGGAATGGGGAAGGAATTGTTCCCAGAATCCAATCTGAACTTCTCCTGGAAGAACTTCTGGCTCTTTCCAGGGAAAAAATCCCAATTCCTTCTATCAGGGAATTCCAGATCCCTGTCCCCAGGTGCCACTTCCATGGGGATTGGGAATTCTCTGGGAATGGGGAGGGAATTGTTCCCAAAATCCAACCTGGAACAATTTGAGAGAAATCCCAACCCCACCTGTCAGGGAATTCCAGATCCCTGTCCCCAAGTGGGACTTCCAAGGGGATTTGGAATTCTCTGGGAATGGGGATTCCAAACCTCCCTGGGCAGCTGTGCCAGGGTTGGAAAACCCATTCCAGGCAGGAACTGTTCCCAAAATCCAACCTGAACCTCTCCTGGAAGAACCTGAGGCCATTTCCTGGGAGAAATCCCAATTCCTCCTGTCAGGAATTCCAGATCCATGTCCCCAAGTGGGACTTCCATGGGGATCTGAAATTCCTCCAGGAATGAGGAAGGAATTGTTCCCAAAATCCAACCTGAACTTCTCCTGGAAAAATCTGAGGAGAAATCCCAACCCTACCTGCCAGGGAATTCCAGATCCCTGTCCCCAAGTGGGACTTCCATGGGGATTTGGAATTTCTCTGGGAATGGGGATTCCAAACCTCCCTGGGCAGGAATTGTTCCCAAAATCCAACCTGAACTTCCCTGGAACAATTTGGGAGAAATCCCAATCCCTCCTGTCAGGAATTCCAGATCCGTGTCCCCAGGTGCCACTTCCATGGGGATTTGGGATTCTTCTGGGAATGGGGAAGGAATTGTTCCCAAAATCCAACCTGAACTTCTGGAAGAACTTCTGGCTGTTCCCTGGGAGAAATCCCAATCCCTCCTGCCAGGGAATTCCAGATCCCTGTCCCCAAGTGCCACTTCCACAGGGATGTGGAATTTCTCTGGGAATGGGAATTCCAAACCTCCCTGGAAAAGCCTTTCCTGGCAGGAATTGTTCCCAAAATCCAACCTGAACTTCTCCTGGAAGAACTTCTGGCTCTTTCCAGGGAAAAATCCCAATTCCTTCTATCAGGGAATTCCAGATCCGTGTCCCCAGGTGCCACTTCCATGGGGATTGGGAATTCTGCTGGGAATGGGGCAGGAATTGTTCCCAAAATCCAGCCTGGAACAATTTGAGAGAAATCCCAATCCCTCCTGCCGGGAAATTCCAGATCCGTGTCCCCCAGTGGGATTTCCATGGGGATTTGAGATTCCTCTGGGAATGGGGATTCCAAAATCACCTGGGCACCTCTGCCAGGGTTGGAAAACCCATTCCAGGCAGGAACTGTTCCCAAAATCCAACCTGAACCTCTTCTGGAAGTACCTGAGGCCATTCCCTGGGAGAAATCCCAATTCCACCTGTCAGGAATTCCAGATCCATGTCCCCAAGTGGGATTTCCATGGGGATCTGAAATTCCTCCAGGAATGGGGAAGGAATTGTTCCCAAAATCCAACTTGAACTTCTCCTGGAAGAACTTCTGGCTCTTTCTAGGGAAAAATCCCAATTCCTTCTATCAGGGAATTCCAGATCCCTGTCCCCAGGTGCCACTTCCATGGGGATTGGGAATTCCACTGGGAATGGGGAAGGAATTGTTCCCAAAATCCAACCTGAACCTGCCCTGGAACAATTTGGGAGAAATCCCAAATCCTCCTGTCAGGGAATTCCATGTCCATGTCCCCAGTGTCACTTCCATGGGGATTGGGAATTTCTCCTGGAAGGAATTGTTCCCAAAATCCAACCTGAACTTCTGGATGAACTTCTGGCTGTTCCCTGGGAGAAATCCCAATTCCTCCTGCCAGGGAATTCCAAATCCATGTCCCCAAGTGCCACTTCCATGGGGATTTGGAATTTCTCTGGGAATGGGGATTCCAAACCTCCCTGGAAAAGCCTTTCCAGACAGGAATTGTTCCCAAAATCCAACCTGAACTTCTCCTGGAAGAACTTCTGGCTCTTTCCAGGGAAAAATTCCAATTCCACCTGTCAGGGAATTCCATGTCCATGTCCCCAGGTGCCACTTCCATGGGGATTTGGAATTCCTATGGGAATGGGACAGGAATTGTTCCCAAAATCCAACCTGGAACGATTTGGGAGAAATCCCAATCCCACCCTGCCAGGGAAATCCAGATCCGTGTCCCCAAGTGGGACTTCCAAGGGGATTTGGAATTCTCTGGGAATGGGGATTCCAAACCTCCCTGGGCAGCTGTGCCAGGGTTGGAAAACCCATTCCAGGCAGGAATTGTTCCCAAAATCCAACCTGAACTTCCCTGGAACAACTTGAGGCCATTCCCTGGGAGAAATCCCAATTCCACCTGCCAGGAATTCCAGGTCTGTGTCCCCAAGTGGGATTTCCACAGGGATCTGGGATTCCTCAGGAATGGGGAAGGAATTGTTCCCAAAATCCAACCTGAACTTCTCCTGGAAAAAATCTGAGGAGAAATTCCAACCCTACCTGCCAGGGAATTCCAAATCCATGTCCCCAGGCGCCACTTCCATGGGGATTTAGAATTTCTCTGGGAATGGGAATTCCAAACCTCCCTGGAAAAGCCTTTCCAGGCAGGAATTGTTCCCAAAATCCAACCTGAACCTGCCCTGGAACAATTTGGGACAAATCCCAATCCCTCCTGTCAGGGAATTCCATGTCCATGTCCCCAAGTGGGACTTCCATGGGGATTTGGAATTCTGCTGGGAATGGGGAAGGAATTGTTCCCAAAATCCAACCTGAACTTCTGGAAGAACTTCTGGCTGTTCCCTGGGAGAAATCCCAACCCTACCTGCCAGGGAATTCCAGATCTGTGTCCCCAAGTGGGATTTCCATGGGGATTTGGAATTTCTCTGGGAATGGGGATTCCAAACCTCCCTGGAAAACCCATTCCAGGCAGGAATTGTTCCCAAAATCCAACCTGAACCTCTTCTGGAAGTACCTGAGGCCATTTCCCGGGAGAAATCCCAATTCCTCCTGTCAGGAATTCCAGATCCGTGTCCCCAAGTGGGACTTCCAAGGGGATTTGGAATTCTCTGGGAATGGGGATTCCAAACCTCCCTGGGCAGCTGTGCCAGGGTTGGAAAACCCATTTCCAGGCAGGAACTGTTCCCAAAATCCAACCTGAACTTCCCTGGAACAACTTGAGGCCGTTTCCTGGGAGAAATCCCAATTCCACCTGTCAGGAATTCCAGATCCGTGTCTCCAGGTGGGACTTCCATGGGGATTGGGAATTCCTCCAGGAATGGGGAAGGAATCGTTCCCAAAATCCAACGTGAACTTCCCTGGAAGAACTTCTGGCTCTTTCCAGGGAGAAATCCCAATTCCCTCTATCAGGGAATTCCAGATCCGTGTCCCCAGGTGTCACTTCCACAGGGATTTGGAATTCTGCTGGGAATGGGGAAGGAATTGTTCCCAAAATCCAACCTGGAACAATTTGAGAGAAATCCCAATTCCACCTGCCAGGGAATTCCAGATCTGTGTCCCCAAGTGGGACTTCCAAGGGGATTTGGAATTTCTCTGGGAATGGGGATTCCAAAATCCCCTGGGCAGCTGTGCCAGGGTTGGAAAACCCATTCCAGGCAGGAATTGTTCCCAAAATCCAACCTGAACCTCTTCTGGAAGAACCTGAGGCCATTTCCTGGGAGAAATCCCAATTCCACCTGTCAGGAATTCCAGGTCTGTGTCCCCAAGTGGGATTTCCACAGGGGTCTGGGATTCCTCAGGAATGAGGAAGGAATTGTTCCCAAAATCCAACCTGAACTTCTCCTGGAAAAATCTGAGGAGAAATTCCAACCCTACCTCCCAGGGAATTCCAGATGTGTCCCCAGGTGCCACTTCCACAGGGATTTGGAATTTCTCTGGGAATGGGGATTCCAAACCTCCCTGGAAAAGCCTTTCCAGGCAGGAATTGTTCCCAAAATCCAACCTGAACCTGCCCTGGAACAATTTGGGAGAAATCCCAATTCCTCCTGTCAGGAATTCCAGATCCATGTCCCCAGGTGGGACTTCCATGGGGATCTGAAATTCCTCCAGGAATGGGGAAGGAATTGTTCCCAACATCCAATCTGAACTTCCCTGGAAGAACTTCTGGCTCTTTCCAGGGAAAAAATCCCAATTCCTTCTGTCAGGGAATTCCAGATCCCTGTCCCCCAGGTGCCACTTCCATGGGGACTGGGAATTCCTCAGGAATGGATAAGAAATTGTTCCCAAAATCCAACCTGGAACAATTTGAGACAAATCCCAATTCCTCCTGCCAGGGAATTCCAGATCCGTGTGCCCAGGTGGGACTTCCAAGGGGATTTGGGATTCTCTGGGAATGGGGATTCCAAAATCCCCTGGGCAGCTGTGCCAGGGTTGGAAAACCCATTCCAGGCAGGAACTGTTCCCAAAATCCAACCTGAACTTCCCTGGAAGTACCTGAGGCCAATCCCTGGGAGAAATCCCAATTCCACGTGTCAGGAATTCCAGATCCGTGTCCCCAAGTGGGACTTCCATGGGGATCTGAAATTCCTCAGGAATGGGGAAGGAATTGTTCCCAACATCCAACCTGAACTTCTCCTGGAAAAATTTGAGGAGAAATTCCAACCCTACCTGCCAGGGAATTCCAGATCCATGTCCCCAAGTGCCACTTCCACAGGGATTTGGAATTTCTCTGGGAATGGGAATTCCAAACCTCCCTGGAAAAGCCTTTCCAGGCAGGAATCGTTCCCCAAATCCAACCTGAACTTCTCCTGGAAGAACTTCTGGCTCCTTCCAGGGAGAAATCCCAATTCCTTCTATCAGGGAATTCAGATCCGTGTCCCCAAGTGCCACTTCCATGGGGATTTGGAATTCTCTGGGAATGGGGATTCCAAACCTCCCTGGAAAAGCCTTTCCAGGCAGGAATTGTTCCCAAAATCCAACCTGAACTTCCCTGGAAGTACCTGAGGCCACTCCCTGGGAAAAATCCCAATTCCTCCTTGTCAGGAATTCCAGGTCTGTGTCCCCAAGTGGGATTTCCACAGGGATCTGGGATTCCTCAGGAATGAGGAAGGAATTGTTCCCAAAATCCAACCTGAACTTCCCTGGAAGAACTTCTGTCTCTTTCCAGGGAAAGATCCCAACCCCTCCTGTCAGGGAATTCCAGATCCGCGTCCCCAAGTGCCACTTCCATGGGGATTTGGAATTCTGCTGGGAATGGGGAAGGAATTGTTCCCAAAATCCAACCTGAACTTCTCTGGGACAATTTGGAGAAATCCCAATTCCTCCTATCAGGGAATTCCAGATCCATGTCCCCAGTGCCACTTCCATGGGGATTGGGAATTCCTCTGGGAATGGGGTGGGAATTGTCCCCAAAATCCAGCCTGAACTTCTGGAAGAACTTCTGGCTGTTCCCTGGGAGAAATCCCAATCCCACCTGCCAGGGAATTCCAGATCCCTGTCCCCAAGTCCCACTTCCACAGGGATTTGTAATTTCTCTGGGAATGGGGATTCCAAACCTCCCTGGAAAAGCCTTTCCAGGCAGGAATTGTTCCCAAAATCCAACCTGAACTTCCCTGGAACAATTTGGGAAAAATCCCAATTCCTGCTGTCAGGGAATTCCAGATCCCTGTCCCCAAGTGCCACTTCCAAGGGGACTGGGAATTCCTCAGGAATGGGGATTCCAAACCTCCCTGGAAAACCCTTTCCAGGCAGGAATTGTTCCCCAAATCCAACCTGAACTTCCCTGGAACAATTTGGGAGAAATCCCAACCCCTCCTGTCAGGGAATTCCAGATGCGTGTCCCCAAGTGCCACTTCCACGGGGATTGGGAATTCCACTGGGAATGGGGAAGGAATTGTTCCCAAAATCCAGCCTGAACTTCTCTGGAAGAACTTGAGGCCGTTTCCTGGGAAAAATCCCAATTCCTCCTGTCAGGGAATTCCACATCCATATCCCCAAGAGCCACTTCCATGGGGATCTGGGATTCCTCTGGGATTGGGGATTCCAAACCTCCCTGGGCAGGGATTGTTCCCCAAATCCAACCTGAACTTCCCTGGGACAATTTGGGAGAAATCCCAACCCCACCTGTCAGGGAATTCCAGATCCGTGTCCCCAAGTGCCACTTCCATGGGGATTGGGAATTCCTCTGGGAATGGGGAAGGAATTGTTCCCAACATCCAACCTGAACTTCTCCTGGAAGAACTTCTGGCTCTTCCCTGGGAGAAATCCCAATTCCTTCTATCAGGGAATTCCATGTCCATGTCCCCAGTGTCACTTCCATGGGGATTGGGAATTCCTCTGGGGAATGGGGCAGGAATTGTTCCCAAAAATCCAACCTGGACCTGCCCTGGTGCAACTCGAGGCCGCTCCCTCGTGCAACTCGAGGCCGCTCCCCTTCAATCATTTCTGGGTAAAAACCAATCCCAATAAATAGAATGAGTCCCTAAGGTGCAGGAAAGTTTATGTAGTGTGATATTAGGAAGTTTTAAGGTTAATAAAAATAATTATTAATTATTATATGTAGAAATATTTATATTTATAGTAATTATATTATAAATGTTAGTTCATAAATTAAATAAATAATAAATAAATTATGTAAAATGTAGAAAAGTATGGACAAATAGAACAATGGTCTGTGTATTCATGCTTATCTAGAGTGACTCCCTGAGGTGCAGGAAAGTTTATCAGGTGAGATATTAGGAAGTTTTCAGGTTAATAAAAATAATTATTAATTATCTATAGGTAGAGAATAATTATATTTATAAATATTATTAGAATTGGGAGTCAATAATTTAAATAATAATAAATAAATTATGGAACATGTAGGAAAATAAAGACAAATAGAACCAATGGTCTGTGTATTAATGTTTATCTAGAGTGACTCCCTAAGGTGCAGGAAAGTTTATCAGGTGAGATATTGGAAGTTTTAAGGTTAATAAAAAATAATTATTAATTATTATAGGTAGAAATATTATATTTATTAGTAAGTATATATTATAAATGTTAGTTAATAATTAAATAATAATAAATAAATTATGGAAAATGTTATAGAAAAGTAAAGACAAACAGAACAATGGTCCCGTGCATTAATGTTTATCTAGAGTGACCTCCCTAAGGTGCAGGAAAGTTTATCAGCTGAGATATTAGGAAGTTTTGAGGTTAATAAAAAATAATTATTAATTATTATAGGTAGAAATAATTATATTTATAAATATTATTAGAATTGGGAGTCAATAATTAAATAATAATAAATAAATTATGGAAAATGTAGAAAAGTAAAGACAAATAGAACAATGGTCTGTGCATCATGCTTATCTAGAGTGACTCCACTAAGGTGCCAGAAAAGTTTTATCAGGTGAGAATTGGAAGTTATTAAGGTGAACATGGAGCTCTGTGCTCTGTGTTTTTAAGGCTCACAAGCAGGAACTGGATTCAAATTAAGCAAAATAAAATTAATTGATTTAACCAAAGGTACCTGTGGCTTACAGTGGTTGATTAGACAGAACTACTGTCAGTGTGCTTTTTGCTTTTTATAATTTTTAAAAAGCTTTTAAATTGAGTTGTAACATGAAATTCTTGGTCTGCTGGCACCTTCCCATTGTCACTGGGCAGAAACTACTGTCAATGTGCTTTTGCTTGGTGTCATTGTAAAAAAAACCTTTTAATTAAGTTGTAATAAAACATTAAATTGAAATTAAGTTGTAATAAAAACATTAAATTGAAATTAAGTTGTAATAAAACATGAAATCTCTTTGTCAGCTGCCTGGAGATGTGAGCTGCTGGCACCCTCCCATTGTCACAAGCCTGGTGCTGGACAATAAACCAGCTCAGAAAATAAAAAAATAAATAATATAAAAATTCCCATTCCTAGCACGCCCCCATCATGTTTAGAATTTGTACAAATAAAATTTCCTTTGCACAGCCCCTGGTGTCTGAGCTCTCCCCATACTCACACACAGATGTTCCCCGTGAAGTTGATGTGGGGGCACCGGTGGGGTTTGCACATCACGCCACCACGGCGATCTGCGGAGAAATCTACAGGAATTACCCCAAAATGACCCAAATCCTGCAGTTTCTGTCAGGGTTGGGGGTGCTGAGGGGATCTCTGGGGCTGTTTCAGGGATGTTCTGGGATAAAATTGATGTGGTTAAGCCTCCAAGGGGGGAAAACAAAAGGCAAGAGAGAAATAGGAATAATTAATGAATGCGATTAAATATTATCTCATGTGCTCAGGTTTTGTAATAAAAATAAATTAATTAATAAATTCTTGGGGATCTGATATGGAGAATTAGGTCTGATATAAAAAATCAGGTGGTTTCAGTATAAATTTGGGTCTGATATGGAGATTTAGGTGGGTTTCAGTATAAATTTGGGTCTGATATACAGAATTAGGTGGTCTTCAGTATAAATTGGAGGTTTAAGGTGGTTTCAGTATAAATTTGGGTCTGATATAAAGAATTAGGTCCTGATATAAAAAAATCAGGTGGTTTCAGTATAAATTGGGGTTTGATATGGAGAAATTTAGGTGGTTTCAGTGTAAATTGGGGTCTGATATAAAGAATTGAGTGGTTTCAGTATAAATTGGGGTCCTGATTATCAAGATATTAGGAGGTGTGTTCAGTATAAATTGGGGTTTGATATCAAAAATTAGAGCTGATATAAAAAATCAGGTGGTTTCAGTATAAATTTGGGTTTGATATCAAGAATTAGGTCTGATATAAAAAATCAGGTGGTTTCAGTAAAAAATTGGGGTCTGATATAAAAAATTGGTGGCTTCAGTGTAAACTGGGGTCTGATATGGAGATTAAGGTATTTCAGTATAAAATTGGGGTTTGATATCAAGAATTAAGTCTGATATAAAAAAATCAGGTGGTTTCAGTATAAATTTTGAGGACTGATACGGAAATTTTTTGGGACTGATATGGAACTTCTTAGGTGGTTTCAGTATAAATTCGGGTCTGATATACAGAATTAGGTGGTTTCAGTATAAATTGGCGTTTGATATCAAGAATTAGAGCTGATATAAAAAAATAGGTGGTTTCAGTAAAAATTGGGGTCTGATATAAAAAAAATTGGTGGTTTTCAGTGTAAACTGGGGTCTGATATGGAGATTCAGGTGGTTTCAGTATAAATTTGGGTCTGAGATCAAGAATTGGGTGGTTTCAGTATAAATGGGGTCTGATAAAAAATCAGGTGGTTTCAGAACACACTCGAGGTCTGATATGGAGATTTGGGTGGTTTCAGTATAAACTGGGGGTCTGATATAAAAGAATTTAAGTCTGATATAAAAAAAATCAGGTGGTTTCAGTTATAAATTTGGGTCTGATATGGAAATTTAGGTGATTGTCAGTATAAATCTTGGGTCTGATAGACAGAATTAGGTGGTTTCCAGTATAAATTGGGGTCTGATATAAAAAAATTGGTGGCTTCAGTGTAAACTGGGATCTGCTATGGAGATTAAGGTGGTTTCAGTATAAATTGGGGTTTGATATCAAAGAATTAGGTCTGATATAAAAAATCAGGTGGTTTCAGTAAAAATTGGAATCTGATATAAGAAATTGGTGGCTTCAGTGTAAACTGGGGTTCTGATATGGAAATTTAGGTGGTTTCAGTATAAATTGGGGTCTGATATCAAGAATTAGGTGGTTTCAGTATAAATTGGAGGTTTAAGGTGGTTTCAGTGTAAATTTGGGGGTCTGATATAAAGAATTAGGTCTGAAAAAAAAATCAGGTGGTTTCAGTAAAAATTGGAATCTGATATAAAAAAATTGGTGGTTTCAGTGTAAACTGGGGTCTGATATGGAAATTTAGGTGGTTTCAGTATAAACTGGGCTCGGATATCAAGAATTGGGTGGTTTCAGGTATAAAATGGGGTCTGATAAAAAAATCAGGTGGTTTCAGAACACATCGAGGTCTGATATGGAGATTTGGGTGGTTTTAGTATAAATTGGGGTCTGATATTAAAGAATTAAGTCTGATATTAAAAAAATCAGGTGGCTTTCAGTATAAATTGGGGTCTGATATGAAAATTTAGGTGGTTTCAGTATAAAATGGGGGTCTGATATAAGAAAATTGGTGGCTTCAGTGTGAACTGGGATCTGATATGGAGATTTAGGTGGTTTCAGTATAAATTTGGGTCATGATATAAGAAGAATGAGTGGTTTCAGTGCAAAATTTGGGTCTGATATACAGAATTAGGTGGTTTCAGTATAAACTGGCGTTTGATATCAAGAATTAGGTCTGATATTAAAAATTAGGTGGTTTCAGAAAAATTGGAATCTGATATAAAAAAAATTGGTGGTTTCAGTGTAAACTGGGGTCTGATATGGAGATTTAGGTGGTTTCAGAATAAATTTGGGTCTGATATACAGAATTAGGTGGTTTCAGTATAAATTGGGGTCTGATATAAAAAAATTGGTGGCTTCAGTGTAAACTGGGGTCTGATATGGAGATTAAGGTATTTCAGTATAAATTGGGGTTTGATATCAAGAATTAAGTCTGATATAAAAAAATCAGGTGGTTTCAGTATAAATTTGGGACTGATATGGAAATTTTTTGGGACTGATATGGAAATTTAGGTGGTTTCAGTATATAATTCGGGTCTGATATA
>JBBFKN010000431.1:0-27361 GCA_039654755.1 Calcarius lapponicus | reverse complement strand
TGTCCCTCACCTGCCCCAGGTGTATTTACCTGTCCCAGGTGTATTTACCTGTGCTCACCTGTGCTCACCTGTGCTCACCTGTCCACCCACAGCCCCCTGCGGGTCCTGCTGGGCGAGCACGGCCTGAAGGGTCCTCACCTGTCCCTCACCTGTCCCAGGTGTATTTACCTGTCCCAGGTGAGCTCACCTGTGCTCACCTGTGCTCACCTGTGCTCCCCTTTACCTGCACAGCCCCCTGCGGGTCCTGCTGGGCGAGCACAGCCTCAAGGACCTCACCTGTCCCTCACCTGTCCCCTCACCTGCCCCAGGTGTAATTTACCTGCCCCAGGTGTATTTACCTGTCCCTCACCTGCCCCATTATAAAACCCCATTTACCTGTCCCTCACCTGCCCCAGGTGTATTTACCTGCCCCAGGTGTATTTACCTGTGCTCACCTGTCCACCAACAGCCCCCTGCGGGTCCTGCTGGGTGAGCACGGCCTGAAGGGTCCTCACCTGTCCCTCACCTGTCCCAGGTGTATTCACCTGTCCCAGGTGTATTTACCTGTCCCCAGGTGTATTCACCTGTCCCTCACCTGTCCCATTATAAATCCCCATTTACCTGTCCCTCACCTGTCCCAGGTGTATTTACCTGTCCCTCACCTTTTCCCAGGTGTATTTACCTGTCCCAGGTGTATTTACCTGTCCCCTCACCTGTCCCTCACCTGTCCCAGGTGTATTCACCTGCCCCAGGTGTATTTACCTGTCCCTCACCTGTCCCCGGTGTATTTACCTGTCCCAGGTGAGCTCACCTGTGCTCACCTGTGCTCCCCTTTACCTGCACAGCCCCCTGCGTGTCCTGCTGGGCGAGCACAGCCTGAAGGAGCGGGACGGGGCGGAGCAATGCCTCACCTGTTCCTCACCTGTCCCTCACCTGCCCCAGGTGTATTTACCTGTGCTCACCTGTCCACCCACAGCCCCCTGCGGGTCCTGCTGGGCGAGCACGGCCTGAAGGAGCGGGACGGGGCGGAGCAATGCCTCACCTGTCCCTCACCTGCCCCAGGTGTATTTACCTGCCCCGGGTGTATTTACCTGTCCCTCACCTGTCCCTCACCTGTCCCAGGTGTATTCACCTGCCCCAGGTGTATTTACCTGTCCCAGGTGTATTTACCTGTCCCTCACCTTTCCTAGGTGTATTTACCTGTCCCTCACCTGTCCCACACCTGTCCCATTATAAACCCCCATTTACCTGTCCCTCACCTGTCCCAGGTGTATTCACCTGTGCTCACCTGTCCACCCACAGCCCCCTACGGGTCCTGCTGGGCGAGCACAGCCTGAAGGACCTCACCTGTCCCTCACTTGTCCCTCACCTGCCCAGGTGTATTTACCTGTCCCTCACCTGTCCCATTGTAAATCCCCATTTACCTGTCCCTCACCTGTCCCAGGTGTATTTACCTGTCCCAGGTGTGCTCACCTGCACTCACCTGTCCCTCACCTGTCCCATTATAAATCCCCATCTACCTGTCCCTCACCTGCCCCAGGTGTATTTACCTGTCCCTCACCTGTCCCATTATAAACCCCATTTACCTGTCCCTCACCTGTCCCAGGTGTATTTACCTGTCCCAGGTGAGCTCACCTGTGCTCACCTGTGCTCCCCTTTACCTGCACAGCCCCCTGCGGGTCCTGCTGGGCGAGCACAGCCTGAAGGAGCGGGACGGGGCGGAGCAATGCCTCACCTGTCCCTCACCTGTCCCAGGTGTATTTACCTGCCCCAGGTGTATTTACCTGCCCCAGGTGTATTTACCTGTGCTCACCTGTGCTCACCTGTCCACCCACAGCCCCCTGCGGGTCCTGCTGGGCGAGCACAGCCTGAAGGAGCGGGACGGGGCGGAGCAATGCCTCACCTGGGCGCGCGCCTTCGTGCACCCGCGCTACCTGCCCGGCCGCCATGACAGTGACGTCATGCTGCTGCGCCTCAGCGGCCCCGCCCAGCTGAGCCCGCGCGTGCGCCCCGCGCCGCTGCCCCGCCGGTGCCCCCAGGTCGGGGACAGGTGCGTGGTGAGCGGCTGGGGCAGCACCCGCAGCCCGCAAGGTGAGACACACCTGGGGACAGGTAAGGGGGGGGGACAGGTGGGTGGGGACACACCTGGGGACAGATGAGACACACCTGGGGACAGGTAAAGGGGGGGGGACAGGTAAAGGGGTGGGGACACACCTGGGGGAGAGGGGAGAGGGGGGTGGGGACACACCTGGGGGACAGGTAAAGGGGGGGGACAGGTAAAGGGGGGGGGACAGGTAAAGGGGGGGGGACACACCTGGGGGAGAGGTAAAGGGGGGGCGGACACACCTGGGGGAGAGGTAAAGGGTGGGGGGACAGGTGTGTGGGGGGGCGACACACCTGGGGGACAGGTGAGGGGGTGGGGGGACAGGTGTGGGAGGGGGACACACCTGGGAGACAGGTAAAGGGGTGGGGACACACCTGGGGACAGGTAAGGGGGGTGGGGACACACCTGGGGACAGGTAAGGGGGGGGGGACACACCTGGGGAGAGGTAAAGGGAGGGGACACACCTGCGGGACAGGTAAAGGGGGGGGGACACACCTGGGGACAGGTAAGGGGGGGGGACACACCTGGGGACAGGTGAGACACACCTGGGGGACAGGTAAAGGGTGGGGGGACACACCTGGGGGAGAGGGGAGAGGGTGGGGGGACACCTGGGCGACTCACCTGTCCCATCCATCCCCACCTGTCCCACCTATCCCATCCATCCCCACCTGTGTCACACCTGTCCTCACCTGTCCCTACCTGTGTCACACCTGTCCCCACCTGTGTCACACCTGTCCCCACCTGTGTCACACCTGTCCTCACCTGTCCAGGTTCGTTCCCGGACGTGCTGCAGTGCGGGGAGGTGTTCACCTGGTCCAACGCCGACTGCGCTCACCTGTACCCAGGTGCCATCACTCCCAACATGCTTTGCGCCGGGGCGGGGGGCCGCGCCGGGGACAGCACCGACTCCTGCCAGGTGTGCGGCCAGGTGTGGGGGGAGGCACCTGGGATACACCTAGGATACACCTGAGATACACCTGGGCACACCTGGGCACACCTGGGCACACCTGGGATACACCTGGGTACATCTCAGATACACCTGGGATACACCTGAGATACACCTGGGCACACCTGAGATACACCTGGGATACACCTGGGATACACCTGGGCACACCTGGGATACACCTGGGATACACCTGGGCACACCTGGGATACACCTGAGATACACCTGGGATACACCTGGGCACACCTGGGATACACCTGGATACACCTGGGATACACCTGGGATACACTTGGGATACATCTGAGATACACCTGGGCTACACGTGGATACACCTGGGCACACCTGGGATACACCAGGGCACACCTGGGCACACCTGGGATACACCTGGGCACACCTGGGATACACCAGGGCACACCTGGGTACACCTGGGATACACCTGGGCACACCTGGGATACACCAGGGCACACCTGGGTACACCTGGGATACACCTGGGATACACCTGGGATACACCTGGGCACACCTGGGATACACCTGAGCTACACCTGGGATACACCTGGATACACCAGATATACACCTGAGATACACCTGGGATACACCTGGATACACCTGGGATACACCTGAGATACACCTGGGATACACCTGAGTACCCATGGGTATACCTGGGATACACCTGGATACACCTGGGCTACACCTGGGCTACACCTGGATACACCTGGATATACCTGGATACACCTGGGATACACCTGGGCTACACCTGGGCTACACCTGGATACACCTGGGATACACCTGGGATACACCTGGATACACCTGGATACACCTGGGATACACCTGGATACACCTGGGATACACCTGGGATACACCTGGATACACCTGGGATACACCTGGGATACACCTGGGATACACCTGGATATACCTGGGCACACCTGGGCACACCTGGGATACACCTGAGGGGGTGGGGGAGGGGTCAGGTGTGGGGGGGGCTCACCTGTGTGGGGGGGAATGGGAGTGAGACACACCTGAGGAACACCTGGGGGGACTCACCTGTCCCACCTTTCCCACCTGTCCCACCTGTGTCTCACCTGTCTCACCTGTCTCACCTTTCTCTCACCTGTCCCACCTGTACCATCCATCTCACCTGTCCCACCTGTGTCTCACTTGTGTCTCACCTGTCCCACCTGTCCCATCCATCTCACCTGTCCCACCTGTCCCACCTGTGTCTCACCTGTGTCTCACCTGTCCCGCCTGTCCCATCTATCTCACCTGTCCCACCTGTCCCATCTGTGTCTCACCTGTGTCTCACCTGTGTCTCACCTGTGTCTCACCTGTCTCACCTGTCCCACCTGTCCCACCCATCTCACCTGTCCCACCTGTGTCTCACCTGTCTCACCTTTCTCTCACTTGTCCCACCTGTCCCACCTGTCCCATCTATCTCACCTGTGTCTCACCTGTCCCATCCATCTCACCTGTCTCACCTGTCTCACCTGTGTCTCACCTGTCTCACCTGTCCCATCCGTCCCACCTGTCCCACCTGTGTCCCACCTGTGTCTCACCTGTCCCACCTGTCCCATCTGTCCCACCTGTCCCATCCATCTCACCTGTCCCACCTGTCCCATCTATCTCACCTGTCCCACCTGTCCCATCTGTCCCACCTGTGTCTCACCTGTCCCACCTGTCCCATCTATCTCACCTGTCCCACCTGTCCCATCTGTCCCACCTGTGTCTCACCTCTCTCACCTTTCTCTCACCTGTCCCACCTGTCTCACCTGTCCCACCTGTGTCTCACCTGTCCCACCTGTCCCATCCATCTCACCTGTCTCACCTGTCCCACCTGTGTCCCACCTGTGTCTCACCTGTGCCACCTGTCCCACCTGTGTCTCACCTGTCTCACCTGTGTCTCACCTGTCTCACCTGTCCCATCCATCTCACCTGTCTCACCTGTCTCACCTGTGTCTCACCTGTCTCACCTGTCCCATCCATCCCACCTGTCCCACCTGTGTCTCACCTTTCTCTCACCTGTCCCATCTGTCCCACCTGTGTCTCACCTGTCCCATCCATCCCACCTGTCCCACGTGTCCCACCTGTGTCTCACCTGTCCCACCTGTCCCACCTGTGTCCCACCTGTCCCACCTGTGTCTCACCTGTCTCACCTGTCCCACCTGTGTCTCACCTGTGTCCCACCTGTGTCTCACCCGTCCCACCTGTCTCACCTGTGTCTCACCTGTCTCACCTTTCTCTCACCTGTCCCACCTGTGTCCCACCTGTGTCCCACCTGTCCCACCTGTCCCACCTGTCCCATCCATCTCACCTGTCCCACCTGTGTCTCACCTGTGTCTCACCTGTCCCATCTATCTCACCTGTCCCACCTGTGTCTCACCTGTGTCTCACCTGTCCCATCTATCTCACCTGTCCCACCTGTGTCTCACCTGTCTCACCTGTGTCTCACCTGTGTCTCACCTGTCCCACCTGTGTCCCACCTGTGTCTCACCTGTGTCTCACCTGCGTCTCACCTGTCCCACCTGTGTCCCACCTTTCTCTCACCTGTCTCACCTGTGCCACCTGTCCCACCTGTCTCACCTGTCCCACCTGTGTCCCACCTTTCTCTCACCTGTCTCACCTGTGCCACCTGTCCCACCTGTCTCACCTGTCCCACCTGTGTCTCACCTGTCTCACCTGTGTCTCACCTGTCCCACCTGTCCCACATGTCCCACCTGTGTCTCACCTGTGTCTCACCTGTGTCCCACCTGTCCCACCTGTGTCTCACCTGTCTCACCTGTGTCTCACCTGTCCCTCCTATCTCACCTGTCTCTCACCTGTGTCTCACCTGTCCCACCTGTCCCATCCATCTCACCTGTCCCACCTGTGTCCCACCTGTGTCTCACCTGTCTCACCTGTGTCTCACCTGTCCCACCTGTGTCTCACCTGTCTCACCTGTCCCACCTGTGTCTCACCTGTGGCTCACCTGTGTCTCCCCTGTCTCACCTGTGGCTCACCTGTCCCACCTGTCCCATCCATCCCACCTGTCCCACCTGTGTCTCACCTGTCCCACCTGTCCCACCTGTCCCATCCATCTCACCTGTCCCACCTGTCCCACCTGTCCCACCTGTTCCACCTGTGTCTCACCTGTGTCTTACCTGTGTCCCACCTGTGTCTCACCTGTGTCTCACCTGTCCCACCTGTCCCACCTATCCCACCTGTCTCACCTGTGTCTCACCTTTCTCACCTCTCACCTGTCCCATCCATCTCACCTGTCTCACCTGTGTCTCACCTGTGTCCCACCTGTGTCTCACCTGTCCCACTTGTCCCACCTGTGTCTCACCTGTCTCACCTGTCCCACCTGTGTCTCACCTGTGTCCCACCTGTCCCATCTGTGTCTCACCTGTGTCTCACCTGTCCCACCTGTCCCACCTGTCTCACCTGTGTCTCACCTGTCCCACCTGTGTCCCATCCATCCCACCTGTCCCACCTGTGTCTCACCTGTGTCCCACCTGTCCCATCTGTGTCTCACCTGTGTCTCACCTGTCCCACCTGTCCCACCTGTCCCACCTGTGTCTCACCTGTCCCACCTGTGTCCCATCCATCCCACCTGTCCCACCTGTGTCTCACCTGTCTCACCTGTCCCATCCATCCCACCTGTCCCATCCATCCCACCTGTCTCACCTGTCCCACCTGTGTCTCACCTGTGTCTCACCTGTCCCACCTGTCCCATCCATCCCACCTGTCCCATCCATCCCACCTGTCTTACCCGTCCCACCTGTGTCTCACCTGTCTCACCTGCATCTCACCTGTCCCACCTGTCCCACCTGTCCCATCCATCTCACCTGTCCCACCTGTGTCTCACCTGTCCCACCTGTGTCTCACCTGTCTCACCTGTGTCTCACCTGTCTCACCTTTCTCATCTGTCTCACCTTTCTCTCACCTGTCCCACCTGTCCCACCTGTGTCTCACCTGTGTCTCACCTGTCCCACCTGTCCCACCTGTCCCACCTGTGTCTCACCTGTGTCTCACCTGTCCCGCCTGTCCCATCTATCTCACCTGTCTCACCTGTGTCTCACCTGTCTCACCTGTGTCTCACCTGTGTCTCACCTGTCCCACCTGTGTCCCACCTGTGTCTCACCTGTGTCCCACCTGTCCCACGTGTCTCACCTGTCCCACCTGTCCCATCCATCTCACCTGTCTCACCTGTCCCATCCATCTCACCTGTGTCTCACCTGTGTCTCACCTGCCGCAGGGTGACTCCGGGGGCCCGCTGGTGTGTGACGGGTACCTGCAGGGCGTGGTCTCCTGGGGGCTGCAGGTGTGCGGCCAGCAGGGCAAGCCAGGTGTGTACAGCCGGGTCTGCGCCTTCACCACCTGGATCCGCCGCACCATCCGCGCCAACGGCGGCGACTGACGCACCTGGGCGCACCTGGGGGGCACCTGGATGCACCTGGGCGCACCTGGGGGACACCTGGATGCACCTGGGGGGCTCCTTGGCCTCACCTGTGACACCTGGGAGGCTCCTTGCGACACCTGAGGGGACACCTGGGGCTCACCTGGAGCACCTGGGGCTCACCTGTAACACCTGAGTGGCTCCTTTTAGCACCTGTGTGGTTTTTTTGACTTCACCTGTAACACCTGAGGGGTCACCTGGAGCACCTGAGCACACCTGGGGGGCCCCTTGTAACACCTGGGGGGCTCCTTGACCTGCTCTGTGACACCTGAGGGGGCACCTGGGGCTCACCTGGAGCACCTGGGGGGTACCTGGAGCACCTGGGGCTCACCTGGAGCACCTGGGGGAGCACCTGAGGGGCTCCTTGGCCTCACCTGTAACCCCTGAGTGGCTCCTTTTAGCACCTGTGTGGTTTTTTTGACTTCACCTGTAACACCTGAGGGGTCACCTGGAGCACCTGAGCACACCTGGGGGGGCCCCTTGTAACACCTGGGGCTCACCTGGAGCACCTGGGGCGTACCTGGAGCACCTGGGGAGCACCTGAGGGGCTCCTTGGCCTCACCTGTAACACCTGAGCACACCTGTGGGAGCTCCTTGTAACACCTGGGGGGCACCTGGATGCACCTGGGGGGCTCCTCGACCTGCCCTGTGACACCTGAGGGGTCACCTGGGGCTCACCTGGAGCACCTGGGGCTCACCTGGAGCACCTGGGGGAGCACCTGAGCGGCTCCTTGGCCTCACCTGTAACACCTGAGTGGCTCCTTTTAACACCTGTGTGGTTTTTTTGACTTCACCTGTAACACCTGAGGGGCTCCTTGTAACACCTGGGGGGCACCTGGAGCACCTGGGGGGCACCTGGATGTCACCTGGAGAACCTGAGCACACCTGTGGGAGCTCCTTGTAACACCTGGGCGCACCTGGATGACACCTTGGGGGCACCTGGATTTACCTGGGGGGCTCCTTGACCTCACCTGTGACACCTGGGAGGCTCCTTGTGACACCTCAGGGGGCACCTGGGGCTCACCTGGAGCACCTGGGGCTCACCTGTAACACCTGAGTGGCTCCTTTTAACACCTGTGTGGTTTTTTGACTTCACCTGGAACACCTGAGGGGTCACCTGGCACACCTGAGCACACCTGGGGGGCCCCTTGTAACACCTGGGGCTCACCTGGAGCACCTGGGGAGCACCTGAGGGGCTCCTTGGCCTCACCTGTAACACCTGAGCACACCTGTGGGAGCTCCTTGTAACACCTGGGTGTCACCTGGATGCACCTGGGGGGCTCCTTGGCCTCACCTGTAACACCTGGGGGGCTCCTTGGCCTCACCTGTGACACCTCAGGGGTCACCTGGGGCTCACCTGGAGCACCTGGGGGGCACCTGGAGCACCTGAGCACACCTGGGGGGCCCCTTCTAACACCTGGGGCTCACCTGGATGCACCTGGGGGGCTCCTTGGCCTCACCTGTGACACCTGAGAGGGCACCTGGGGGCTCACCTGGAGCACCTGGGGGGCATCTGGGGGTCACCTGGCACACCTGAGCACACCTGGAGCACACCTGAGGGGCTCCTTGTAACACCTGAGGGGCACCTGGATGTCACCTGGCACACCTGGGGGAGCTCCTTGTAACACCTGGGTGCACCTGGATGCACCTGGGGGGCTCCTTGGCCTCACCTGTGACACCTGGGAGGCTCCTTGTGACACCTGAGGGGACACCTGGGGCTCACCTGTAACACCTGAGTGGCTCCTTTTAGCACCTGTGTGGTTTTTTGACTTCACCTGGAACACCTGAGGGGTCACCTGGCACACCTGAGCACACCTGGGGGGCCCCTTGTAACACCTGGGGGGCACCTGGATGCACCTGGGGGGCTCCTTGACCTCACCTGTGACACCTGGGAGGCTCCTTGGTCTCACCTGTGACACCTGGGAGGGTTCTTGGCCTCACCTGTGACACCTGGGGGGCTCCTTGTGACACCTCAGGGGTCACCTGGGGCTCACCTGGAGCACCTGGGGGAGCACCTGAGGGGCTCCTTGGCCTCACCTGTAACACCTGAGTGGCTCCTTTTAGCACCTGTGTGGTTTTTTGACTTCACCTGGAACACCTGAGGGGTCACCTGGAGCACCTGGGGGCGTGGCTTGGATGTCACATCAAAAAAAAAAAAACAAGGAAAAGTGAGGGAAAAAAGGCGGGAAATGGGAATTTTGAGGGGGAAAAAGGCGGGAAATGAGAGGGGAAAATGGGAATTTTGAGGGGGAAAAAGGACAGGTAAGGTGAGGGGAAAATGGGAATTTTGAGGGGGAAAGGCAGCAAAATGAGGGGAAAATGGGAATTTTGAGGGGAAAAAAGGACAGGTAACGTGAGGGGAAAATGGGAATTTTGAGGGGGAAAGGCAGCAAAATGAGGGGAAAGACGGGAAAAGTGAGGAAAAAAGGTGAGAAAGATGAGGGGGAAAAGTGAGGGGGAAGATGGAGGGAAACGTGACGAGAAAAATTGAAGGAAATGTGAGGAAAATGTGAGGGGAAAGGGATGGAAAACTTGAGAAAAATGAGGCAAATGCGAGGGGGAAAAGGTGAAAAATGTGAAGGAAAAAGGGCTGGGAATTGTGGGGGGAAAATGGCGGGAAACGTGAGGGGAAAATGTAGAGAAATGTGAGGAAAATGTGAGGAGAAAATGGAGGGAAACGTGACCAGAAAATGGAGGGAAATGTGAGGAAAATGTGAGGGGAAAATAGAAGGAAATATGAGGAGAAAATGGAGAGAAATGTGAGGGGGAAACGGAGAGAAATGTGAGGGGAAATGGAGAGAAATGTGAGGGGAAAATGGAGGGAAATGTGTGTGGAAAAATGAGGGAAATGGAGAGAAATGTGAGGAAAATGTGAGGAGAAAATGGAGGGAAATGTGAGGGGGAAATGGAGAGAAATGTGAGGAAAATGTGAGGAGAAAATGGAGGGAAACGTGACCAGAAAATGGAGGGAAATGTGAGGAAAATGTGAGGGGGAAAATGGAGGGAAACGTGAGGGGAAAATGGAGGGAAACGTGAGGGGAAAAATGAGGGAAATGTGAGGGGAAAATAGAAGGAAATATGAGGAGAAAATGGAGAGAAATGTGAGGGGAAAACGGAGAGAAATGTGAGGGGGAAATGGAGGGAAATGTGAGGGGGAAATGGAGGGAAATGTGTGTGGAAAAATGAGGGAAATGGAGAGAAATGTGAGGAAAATGTGAGGAAAAAATGGAGGGAAATGTGAGGGGAAATGGAGAGAAATGTGAGGAAAATGTGAGGAGAAAATGGAGGGAAATGTGAGGGGGAAATGGAGGGAAATGTGAGGAGAAAACGGAGAGAAATGTGAGGGGAAAATGTAGAGAAATGTGAGGAAAATGTGAGGAGAAAATGGAGGGAAATGTGAGGGGAAAATGGAGGGAAATGTGAGGGAAAATTCTGAAGGAAATGTGAGGTGGAAATGGAGGGAAACATGAGGGGAAAATGGAGAGAAATGTGTGTGGAAAAATGAGGGAAACGTGAGGGGGAAATGGAGGGAAACATGAGGGGGAAAATGGAGGGAAACGTGAGGGGGAAAATGGAGGGAA
The DNA here is from genome assembly GCA_039654755.1 of Calcarius lapponicus. Lineage (NCBI taxonomy): Eukaryota > Metazoa > Chordata > Aves > Passeriformes > Fringillidae > Calcarius > Calcarius lapponicus. Next base: position 16,325 of record JBBFKN010000431.1, on the reverse strand, counting down.
ATGTGAGGGGAAAATGGAGAGAAATGTGAGGAGAAAGCGGAGAGAAATGTGAGGAAAATGTGAAGGGAAAATGGAGAGAAATGTGAGGGGAAAATGGAGGGAAACGTGAGGGGGAATGGAGGGAAACGTGAGGGGAAATGGAGGGAAATGTGAGGGGGAAATGGAGAGAAATGTGAGGAAAATGTGAGGAGAAAATGGAGGGAAATGTGAGGGGGAAATGGAGGGAAATGTGAGGGGAAATGGAGAGAAATGTGTGTGGAAAAATGAGGGAAATGTGAGGGGAAAATGGAGGGAAAATGTGAGGAAAATGTGAGGGGGAAATGTGGGAAAATGTGAGGGGGAAAATGGAGGGAAATGTGAGGAGAAAATGGAGAGAAATGTGAGGGGGAAATGGAGGGAAACGTGAGGGGAAAATGGAGCGAAATGTGAGGAAAATGTGAGGAGAAAATTGAGGGAAACGTGAGGGGAAATGGAGGGAAATGTGAGGGGAAATGGAGGGAAACGTGAGGGGAAATGGAGGGAAATGTGTGTGGAAAAATGAGGGAAATGTGAGGAGAAAATGGAGGGAAATGTGAGGGGGAAAATGGCGGGAAACGTGAGGGGAAAATGGAGAGAAACGTGAGGGGAAAACGGAGGGGAAATGGAGGAAAATGTGAGGGGGAAAATGGAGGGAAATGTGAGGGGAAAATGAGGAAAACGTGAGGGGGAAATGGAGAGAAATGTGAGGAAAATGTGAGGAGAAAATGGAGGGAAACGTGCGGGGAAATGGAGGGAAATGTGAGGGGGAAATGGAGAGAAATGTGAGGGGGAAATGGAGAGAAATGTGAGGAAAATGTGAGGAGAAAATGGAGGGAAACGTGAGGAGAAAATGGAGGGAAACGTGAGGGGAAAATGGAGGGAAACGTGAGGGGAAAATGGAGGGAAACGTGAGGGGAAAATGGAGCGAAATGTGAGGAAAATGTGAGGAGAAAATGGAGGGAAACGTGAGGGGAAATGGAGGGAAATGAGAGGGGAGAATGGAGAGAAACGTGAGGGGAAATGGAGGGAAATGAGAGGGGAGAATTTGAAGGAAACGTGAGGGGAAAATGGAGAGAAACATGAGGAAAAAATGAGGGGAAAAACGAGGGGGAAAAATGAGAGAAATTTAGGGGGAAAGGGTGGGAAATCTGAAGACAAAAAAAAAGGGCTGAAACCTGAGGGAAAAACGTTCCCAGTGTTCCCAGTTTGTTCCCAGCGGGCTCCCAGTTTGGCTCTGGGCCGCCCTCAGTGCCGCCAATGGCCTCACCCCCCTCCCCAGCCAATCAGACAACGCGAAGGGGGCGGAGCCAGACGCGCTCTGAGCTCTGATTGGGCTTTATTGCAAAGGGAGGAGTCAGTGGTCACTCAGGGTCACAGGAGGGGTCAGCGGTCACTCTGTGGTGTCTGTGGTCATTCAGAGGGTTCAGTGGTCACTTGGGGAGGTCCAGTGGTCACTCTGTGGTGTCCGTGGTCACTCATTGGTGTCAGTGGTCACTCTGTGGTGTCCGTGGTCACTCATTGGTGTCAGTGGTCACTCATTGGTCTCAGTGGTCACTCATTGGTGTCAGTGGTCATTCAGGCTGTCAGTGGTCACTCATTGGTCTCAGTGGTCACTCATTGGTCTCAGTGGTCACTCAGGCTGTTCATGGTCATTCAGGCTGTCCGTGGTCACTCCATGGTCTCAGTGGTCATTCAGGGGGTTCAGTGGTCACTCAGAGGGTTCAGTGGTCATTCAGGGGGTTCAGTGGTCACTCAGGGGGTTCAGTGGTCACTCAGGGGATTCAGTGGTCATTCAGGGGGTTCAGTGGTCACTCAGGGGGTTCAGTGGTCACTCAGGGGGTTCAGTGGTCATTCAGGGGGTTCAGTGGTCACTCAGGGGGTTCAGTGGTCACTCAGGGGATTCAGTGGTCACTCATTGGTCTCAGTGGTCACTCTGTGGTCTCAGTGGTCACTCATTGGTGTCAGTGGTCACTCAGGGTGTCCGTGGTCACTCATTGGTGTCAGTGGTCACTCATTGGTGTCTGTGGTCACTCTGTGGTGTCCGTGGTCATTCAGGGAGGTCCAATGGTCACTCAGGCTGTCCGTGGTCACTCCATGGTCTCAGTGGTCACTCAGGGGGTTCAGTGGTCACTCATTGGTGTCCGTGGTCACTCAGGGGGTTCAGTGGTCACTCAGGCTGTCAATGGTCACTCAGGGAGGTTCAGTGGTCACTCAGGCTGTCAATGGTCACTCATTGGTGTCAGTGGTCACTCAGGGGGTTCAGTGGTCATTCCGGGGGTCCAGTGGTCACTCAGGCTGTCCATGGTCACTCGGGGGGGTTCAGTGGTCACTCCGTGGTGTCCGTGGTCATTCAGGGGGTTCAGTGGTCACTCGGGCTGTCCGTGGTCACTCAGGCTGTCCGTGGTCACTCGGGGTCACATGAGGGGTCAGTGGTCACTCAGGGGGTTCAGTGGTCACTCATTGGTGTCAGTGGTCACTCAGGCTGTCCGTGGTCACTCAGGGGGTTCAGTGGTCACTCATTGGTGTCAGTGGTCTTTCAGGCTGTCAGTGGTCACTCAGGGTGTCTGTGGTCACTCCGTGGTGCCCGTGGTCACTCAGGGGGTTCAGTGGTCACTCATTGGTGTCAGTGGTCACTCCGTGGTGTCTGTGGTCACTCATTGGTGTCAGTGGTCACTCAGGCTGTCCGTGGTCACTCCATGGTCTCAGTGGTCACTCAGGGGGTTCAGTGGTCATTCAGGGTGTCCGTGGTCACTCATTGGTCTCAGTGGTCACTCATTGGTCTCAGTGGTCACTCATTGGTGTCAGTGGTCACTCTGTGGTCTCAGTGGTCACTCATTGGTGTCAGTGGTCATTCAGGCTGTCAGTGGTCACTCATTGGTCTCAGTGGTCACTCTGTGGTGTCAGTGGTCACTCAGGCTGTCCGTGGTCACTCAGGAGGTCCAGTGGTCACTCTGTGGTTTCAGTGGTCACTCAGGGGGTTCAGTGGTCATTCAGGGGGTTCAGTGGTCACTCAGGCTGTCCGTGGTCACTCCATGGTTTCAGTGGTCACTCAGGGGATTCAGTGGTCACTCAGGGGGTTCAGTGGTCACTTGGGGAGGTCCAGTGGTCACTCATTGATCTCAGTGGTCACTCCATGGTCTCAGTGGTCACTCATTGGTGTCAGTGGTCACTCATTGGTGTCCGTGGTCACTCCATGGTTTCAGTGGTCACTCATTGGTGTCCATGGTCATTCAGGCTGTCCATGGTCACTCAGACGGTTCAGTGGTCACTTGGGGAGGTCCAGTGGTCACTCCTTGGTGTCAGTGGTCACTCAGGGAGGTTCAGTGGTCACTCATTGGTGTCAGTGGTTCCTCCATGGTGTCAGTGGTCACTCATTGGTGTCAGTGGTCATTCCGGGGGTCCAGTGGTCACTCAGGCTGTCCATGGTCACTCAGGGGGTTCAGTGGTCACTCAGGCTGTCTGTGGTCACTCAGGCTGTCTGTGGTCACTCATTGGTCTCAGTGGTCACTCAGGCTGTCTGTGGTCACTCCATGGTCTCAGTGGTCACTCAGGGGGTTCAGTGGTCACTCAGGGGGTTCAGTGGTCACTCCGTGGTGTCTGTGGTCATTCAGGGGGTTCAGTGGTCACTCGGGCTGTCTGTGGTCACTCATTGGTCTCAGTGGTCACTCTGTGGTTTCAGTGGTCATTCAGAGGGTTCAGTGGTCACTTGGGGAGGTCCAGTGGTCACTCAGGCTGTCCGTGGTCACTCCGCGGTGTCTGTGGTCACTCGGGGTCACACGAGGGGTCACTGGTCACTCCATGGTTTCAGTGGTCACTCAGGGAGGTTCAGTGGTCACTCGGGGTCACACGAGGGGTCACTGGTCACTCCATGATTTCAGTGGTCACTCATTGGTGTCCGTGGTCATTCAGGGGGTTCAGTGGTCACTCCATGGTGTCCATGGTCACCCATTGGTGTCCGTGGTCATTCAGGGGGTTCAGTGGTCACTCCATGGTGTCCATGGTCACTCATTGGTGTTCGTGGTCATTCAGGGGGTTCAGTGGTCACTCAGGCTGTCCGTGGTCACTCATTGGTGTCCATGGTCACTCAGGGTCACACGAGGTGTCACTGGTCACTCCATGGTTTCACTGGTCACTCCATGGTGTCCGTGGTCACTCAGGCTGTCCGTGGTCACTCCATGGTGTCCGTGGTCACTCAGGGGGTCCAGTGGTCACTCCGCGGTGTCCGTGGTCACTCGGGGAGGTTCAGTGGTCACTCAGGCTGTCCATGGTCACTCAGGCTGTCAGTGGTCACTCATTGGTCTCAGTGGTCACTCATTGGTCTCAGTGGTCACTCATTGGTCTCAGTGGTCACTCAGGCTGTCCGTGGTCACTCATTGGTGTCAGTGGTCACTCATTGGTGTCAGTGGTCACTCAGGCTGTCCGTGGTCACTCCATGGTCTCAGTGGTCACTCAGGAGGTTCAGTGGTCTCTCCGTGGTGTCCGTGGTCACGAGGGGTCACACGAGGGGTCACTGGTCACTCCATGGTGTCCGTGGTCACTCATTGGTGTCAGTGGTCACTCAGGGGGGTTCAGTGGTCACTCAGAGGGTCCAGTGGTCACTCAGGCTGTCCGTGGTCACTCCGTGGTGTCCGTGGTCACTCAGGGTCACTCAGGGGGTCAGTGGTCACTCATTGGTGTCCGCAGTCGCTCATTGGTGTCCGTGGTCACTCAGGGGGTTCAGTGGTCACTCATTGGTGTCAGTGGTCACTCAGGAAGGTTCAGTGGTCACTCAGGCTGTCCATGGTCACTCAGGGGGGTTCAGTGGTCACTCCATGGTCTCAGTGGTCACTCATTGGTCTCAGTGGTCACTCATTGGTGTCAGTGGTCACTCAGGCTGTCCGTGGTCACTCAGGGGGTTCAGTGGTCACTCAGGCTGTCCATGGTCACTCATTGGTCTCAGTGGTCACTCAGGGGGTTCAGTGGTCATTCAGGGGGTTCCGCGGTGCCCGTGGTCACTCTGTGGTCACTCGGGGTCACACGAGGGCTCGCCGGTCAGCCCGGTGACCTCTCGGATCCAGGCCAGGGCGGGCCGGACGCGGGCGTAGACCCCCGGCTGGCCGGGCTGACCACAGGGGTGCCCACCCCAGGACACCACGGCCTGGAGCTGGCCCTGGCACAGCAGCGGGCCCCCGGAGTCACCCTGGGGACAGTGGGGACATTGGGGACATTGGGGACATTGAGGGGACATTGGGGACATTGAGGGCATTGGGGACATTGAGGGGATTGGGGACATTGGGGACATTGGGGGGACATTGAGAAAAAATGGGGGAAAATTGGGAAAAATGGGGGGAAATGGGATTGGGGACACTGGGGACATTGAAGGGATATTGGGAAAAATGGGGGAAAATTAGGAAAAAATGGGACTGGGGACATTGGAGACACTGAGGGGGCTTGGGGACATTGGGGACATTGGGAAAAAATGGGGAAAAATTGGGAAAATGGGGGAAAATGAGATTGGGGACATTGGGGGGATTGGGGACATTGGGGACATTGGGGACATTGAGAAAAAACGGGGGGAAATTGGGAAAATTGGGGAAAATGAGATTGGGGACATTGGGGACATTGAGGGGACATTGGGGACCTTGAGGGGGTTTGGGGACATTGGGGACATTGAGAAAAAACGGGGGGAAATTGGGGAAAAATGGGATTGGGGACATTGGGGACATTGGGGACATTGAGGGGACATTGGGGACATTGGGGTGCCCACCCCAGGACACCACGGCCTGGAGCTGGCCCTGGCACAGCAGCGGGCCCCCGGAGTCACCCTGGGGACATTGAGGGGACATTGAGGGGACACTGGGGACACAGGGGACAATGGGGGGATTGGGAGAAAATGGGGAAAATTGGGGAAAATGGGAAAAATGGGATTGGGGACATTTGGGACATTGGGGACATTGGGGACAGTGAGGGGACATTGGGGACATTTGGGGCATTGGGGACATTGGGGATGTTGGGGACGTTGGGGATGTTGGGGACATTGGGGACACTGGGGACACTGGGAACAGTGGGGACAGTGAGGGGACAATGAGGGGACATTGAGGGGAGTGGGGACATTGTGGACATTGGGGGGACATTGAGAAAAAATGGGGGAAATTGGGAAAATTGGCGGAAACTGGCATTGGGGACATTGGGGACATTGAAGGGATATTGAGAAAAAATGGGGGAAAATTGGGAAAAATGGGATTGGGGACACTGGGGATATTGGGGACATTGGGGGGACATTGAGAAAAAATGGGGGAAAATTGGGAAAATTGGGGAAAAAAGGGATTGGGGACATTGGGGACATTTGGGACATTTGGGGACATTGGGGACATTGGGAAAAAACAGGGGAAAATTGGGGAAAATGGGGAAAAAAAAGGATTGGGGACATTGGGGACAGTGAGGGGACATTGGGGACCTTGAGGGGGTTTGGGGACATTGGGGGGATTGGGAAAAAAAGGGCGAAAATTGGGGAAAATTAGGGAAAAACAGGATTGGGGACATTGGGGACACTGAGGGGACATTGGGGACATTGGGGACACTGAGGGGACACCTGGGGACAGGTGGCACACCTGGCAGGAGTCCTTGCCGCCCTCGGGCACACCTGCGCACAGCATGTCCGGTGTCACCTGCGCCCCGTAGGCGTCACCGCAGGCGCTGTCCCCGAGCACGGTGACATTGAGGCACTGGGGGACATCCGGGTACGACTCTGGGGACACACGGGGACACCTGGGGACACCTGGGACAGGTGACAACACCTGGGACACACCTGGGGCACACCTGGAGACACACCTGGGGGCACCTGGAGACACCTGGGACACACCTGGGGACACCTGGGATAGGTGGGACACACCTGGGGACACCTGGGGACACCTGGGACACCTGGGACACACCTGGGGACACCTGGGGACACCTGAGACACACCTGGGGACACACCTGAGACACCTGGGACACACCTGGGACACACCTGGGACACACCTGGGACACCTGGGGACACACCTGGGGACACACCTGGGGACACCTGGACAGGTGACACCACCTGGGACGCCTGGGACACACCTGGGGACACCTGGGGACAGCTGGGGACAGCTGGGACACCTGGGGACACCTGGGACACCTGGGGCCGGTGATGTCCCCAAGCACGGTGACATTGAGGCACTGGGGGACGTCTGGGTACGACTCTGGGGACACAAACACACCTGGGGCAGGTGACAACACCTGGGACACCTGGGGACACCTGGGACACACCTGGGGACAGCTGGGGACACCTGGGGACACACCTGGGGACACCTGGGGACACCTGGGACAGGTGGGAGGGGCTCTGGGGACACCTGGGGACACCTGGGGACACACCTGGGACAGGTGGGAGTGGGACAGAGACAAACCTGGGGCCCTCCCAGTCCATCCCAGTACAAACCAGTTCCCTCCCAGTATAAACCAATTCCTCTCAATCCCCTCCCAGTCCTTCCCAGTATAAACCAGTCCCTCCCAGTCCCTCCCAGTTTGATCCCAATCCCCTCCCAATCCATTCCCAGTCCATCCCAGTATAAACCACTCTCTCCCAGTCACTCCCAGTTTGATCCCAGTCCACTCCCAGTCCATCCCAGTATAAACCAGTCCCCTCCCAGTGCCTCCCAGTGCCTCCCAGTCACTCCCAGTCCATCCCAGTATAAACCAGTCCCTCGCAGTCATCTCCCAGTATAAACCACTCTCTCCCAGTCACTCCCAGTTTGATCCCAGTCCACTCCCAGTCCATCCCAGTATAAACCAGTCTCTCCCAGTGCCTCCCAGTCCATCCCAATCCACTCCCAGTATAACCCAGTCCTTCCCAGTCCCACCCAGTCCCTCCCAATTTCCTCCCAGTTGCTCCCAGTTTGATCCCAGTTCGATCCCAGTTCCTCCCAGTATAAACCACTTCCCTCCCAGTGCTCCCAGTTTGATCCCAGTTCCCTCCCGGTCCAAACCAGTATAAACCAGTTCCCTCCCATTCCCCTCCCAGTCCCTCCCAATCCCTCCCAGTCCCTACCAATCCTCTCCCAGTATATCCCAGTCCATCCCAGTCACTCCCAGTTTGATCCCAGTTCCTCCCGGTCCAAACCAGTATAACCCAGTCCATCCCAGTCCCTCCCAGTCCCTCCCAGTCACCTCCCAGTATAAACCAGTCTCTCCCAGTCCCTCCCAATCCCTCCCAATCCTCTCCCAGTTTGATCCCAGTTCGATCCCACTATAAACCAGTTCCCTCCCAGTGCTCCCAGTTTGATCCCAGTTCCCTCCCGGTCCAAACCAGTATAAACCAGTTCCTCCCAGTCACCTCCCAGTATAAACCAGTCTCTCCCAGTGCCTCCCAGTCACTCCCAGTGCTCCCAGTTTGATCCCAGTTCCTCCCAGTTTGATCCCAAACCACTCCCAGTCCCTCCCAATCCACTCCCAGTCCCTCCCAGTACAACCAGTCCCCTCCTAGTCCCCTCCCAGTCCATCCCAGTCCACTCCCAGTATAAACCAGTCCCCTCCCAGTCCATCCCAGTCCACTCCCAGTATAAACCAGTCCCCTTCCAGTCCCTCCCAGTCCCCACCCAGTCTCTCCCAGTCCATCCCAGTTTGATCCCAGTCCCTCCCAGTCCCTCCCAGTATAAACCAGTCCCCTCCCAGTCCCTCCCAGTGCTCCCAGTCCCACCCAGTCTCTCCCAGTGACCCCCAGTCCATCCCAGTTTGATCCGTGTCCACTCCCAGTCTCTCCCAATCCACTCCCAGTCCCTCCCAGTATAAACCAGTGCCTCCCAGTCCCTCCCAGTACAACTCAGTCCCCTCCTAGTCCCCTCCCAGTCCATCCCAGTCCACTCCCAGTATAACCCAGTCACTCCCAGTCCCACCCAGTCTCTCCCAGTCCCTCCCAGTCGCTCCCAGTTTGATCCCAGTTCCCTCCTGGTCCAAACCAGTATAAACCAGTTCCCTCCCAGTCCCACCCAGTCCCTCCCAGTCCATCCCAGTCCATCCCAGTCGCTCCCAGTTTGATCCCAGTCCACTCCCAGTCCATCCCAGTATAAACCAGTCCCTCCCAGTCCCTCCCAGTCACCTCCCAGTATAAACCAGTCTCTCCCAGTCCCTCCCAGTCACTCCCAGTTTGATCCCAGTCCCTCCCAATCCATCCCAGTATAAACCAGTCCCCTCCCAGTCCCTCCCAGTATAAACCAGTCCCTCCCAGTGCCTCCCAGTCCCTCCCAGTCCCCTCCCAGTCCCACCCAGTCTCTCCCAGTTCCTTCCCAGTCCATCCCAGTCCCTTCCAATTCCCTCCCAGTGCTCCCAGTTTGATCCCAGTTCCCTCCCGGCCCAAACCAGTATAAACCAGTCTCTCCCAGTCCCTCCCAGTCACCTCCCAGTATAAACCAGTCTCTCCCAGTCCCTCCCAGTCACTCCCAGTTTGATCCCAGTCCACTCCCAGTCCATCCCAGTATAAACCAGTCCCTCCCAGTCACCTCCCAGTATAAACCACTCTCTCCCAGTCACTCCCAGTTTGATCCCAGTCCACTCCTAGTCCATCCCAGTATAAACCAGTCCCCTCCCAATGCCTCTCAGTCACTCCCAGTCCCTCCCAGTTTGATCCCAGTTTGATCCCAGTTCCTCCCAGTCCCTCCCAGTTTGATCCCAGTTCGATCCCACTATAAACCAGTTCCCTCCCAGTGCTCCCAGTTTGATCCCAGTTCCCTCCCAGTCCAAACCAGTATAAACCAGTTCCTCCCAGTCCCTCCCAGTCACCTCCCAGTATAAACCAGTCTCTCCCAGTCCCTCCCAGTCACTCCCAGTTTGATCCCAGTCCACTCCCAGTCCATCCCAGTATAAACCAGTCCCCTCCCAATGCCTCCCAGTCACTCCCAGTCCCTCCCAGTTTGATCCCAAACCACTCCCAGTCCCTCCCAAACCACTCCCAGTCCATCCCAGTACAAACCAGTCCCTCCCAGTCCCACCCAGTCTCTCCCAGTCCCTCCCAGTCCCTCCCAGTTTGATCCCAATCCCCTCCCAATCCATTCCCAGTCCATCCCAGTATAAAACAGTCTCTCCCAGTCCCTCCCAATCCACTCCCAGTCCATCCCAGTATAAACCAGTCCCCTTCCAGTCCCCTTCCAGTCCCACCCAGTCTCTCCCAGTCTCTCCCAGTTACTCCCAGTTTGATCCCAGTCCCCTCCCAGTCCCAGTATAAACTAGTCCCCTCCCAGTCCCACCCAGTCTCTCCCAGTGACCCCCAGTCCATCCCAGTTTGATCCGAGTCCACTCCTAGTCTCTCCCAATCCACTCCCAGTCCCTCCCAGTATAAACCAGTGCCTCCCAGTCCCTCCCAGTACAACCAGTCCCCTCCTAGTCCCCTCCCAGTCCATCCCAGTCCACTCCCAGTATAAACCAGTCCCCTCCCAGTCCATCCCAGTCCATCCCAGTTTGATCCCAGTCCCCTCCCAGTCCATCCCAGTATAAACCAGTCCCCTCCCAGTCCATCCCAGTCCACTCCCAGTATAAACCAGTCCCCTCCCAGTCCATCCCAGTATAAACCAGTCCCCTCCCAGTCCCTCCCAGTCCCACCCAGTCTCTCCCAGTTCCTTCCCAGTTCCTCCCAGTCCCTCCCAATCCATCCCCAGTCCCTCCCAGTCCCTCCCAGTATATCCCAGTATCCCCAGTACCCTCGGGGCTGCTGGTGGTGCCCCAGCCCATCACGGTGCAGGTGGAGCCGGCGGTGGGCGTGGCCTGGGGCAGGGGGAGGGGCCAAACGCGCGGCCCCGCAGGTGAACGGCGGCTCCACCCGGAGCAGCATCAGATCGTGGGAGCGGCCGGAATCCCCCAAAAAATCCCCCCAAAAAATTCCCCAAAAAATTCCCCAAAAAATTCCCGGGATTCCCGAGATTCCGGAAATTCCCGAGATTCCCGATTTTCCCAAAATCGCCGGAATTTCGCGCGGCTTTGCCGAAAGTCCGGGTGCACCACGAGCTCCACGGCGGCGGCGAACTGCTCGTGGCCGCTGCCCCTGCGCCAGGCTGTGCTCACCTGCGCGCACCTGCAGGTGGCTGAGAGAGATCCCAGTTCAAACCAGTAACTCCCAGTTCAGACCAGTAACTCCCAGTTCATCCCAGTGCCCAGTTTGACCAGTAACCAGATAAATCCCATAAATCCCAGTTATTCCCCTCACCTGTGCTCACCTGTGCTCACCTGTGCTCACCTGCAGGTGGCTGGAAGGTTGTTCCCAGTTCATCCCGGTTCATCCCAGTTCATCCCAGTAACCCCCAGTCCATCCCAGTCCATCCCAGTTCATCCCAGTCCATCCCAGTAACCCCCAGTCCATCCCAGTCCATCCCAGTTTAACCAGTAACCCCAGCACTCCCATCAGTCCCTGCTCGTGGCCGCTCACCTGCGCCAGGCTGTGCTCACCTGCGCGCACCTGCAGGTGGCTGAGAGGGATCCCAGTTCAAACCAGTTCAAACCAGTTCATCCCAGTAACCCCCAGTTCATCCCAGTTCATCCCAGTAACCCCCAGTCCATCCCAGTAACCCCCAGTTCATCCCAGTTCATCCCAGTAACTCCCAGTTCAAACCAGTAACCCCCAGTCCATCCCAGTCCATCCCAGTTTGACCAGTAACCCCAGCACTCCCATCAATCCCTGCTCGTGGCCGCTGCCCTGCGCCAGGCTGTGCTCACCTGCGCGCACCTGCAGGTGGCTGAGAGAGATCCCAGTTCAAACCAGTAACTCCCAGTTAATCCCAGTTCATCCCAGTAACCCCCAGTGCATCCCAGTTCATCCCAGTTTGACCAGTAACCCCAGCACTCCCATCAATCCCTGCTCGTGGCCTCTCACCTGTGCTCACCTGCGCGCACCTGCAGGTGGCTGAGAGGGATCCCAGTTCAAACCAGTTCAAAACCAGTTCATCCCAGTAACCCCCAGTTCATCCCAGTTCATCCCAGTAACCCCCCAGTCCATCCCAGTAACCCCCAGTTCATCCCAGTTCATCCCAGTAACTCCCAGTTCAAACCAGTAACCCCCAGTCCATCCCAGTCCATCCCAGTTTGACCAGTAACCCCAGCACTCCCATCAATCCCTGCTCGTGGCCGCTGCCCTGCGCCAGGCTGTGCTCACCTGCGCGCACCTGCAGGTGGCTGAGAGAGATCCCAGTTCAAACCAGTAACTCCCAGTTAATCCCAGTTCATCCCAGTAACCCCCCAGTGCATCCCAGTTCATCCCAGTTTGACCAGTAACCCCAGCACTCCCATCAATCCCTGCTCGTGGCCTCTCACCTGTGCTCACCTGCGCGGCACCTGCAGGTGGCTGAGAGGGATCCCAGTTCAAACCAGTAACTCCCAGTTCATCCCAGTTCAAACCAGTAACTCCCAGTTCAGACCAGTCCATCCCAGTCCATCCCAGTTTGACCAGTAACCAGATAAATCCCATAAATCCCAGTTATTCCCCTCACCTGTGCTCACCTGCGCGCACCTGCAGGTGGCTGAGAGGGATCCCAGTTCAAACCAGTAACTCCCAGTTCATCCCAGTAACTCCCAGTTCATCCAGTTCATCCCAGTAACCCCCAGTCCATCCCAGTTTAACCAGTAACCAGATAAATCCCATAAATCCCAGTTATTCCCCTCACCTGTGCTCACCTGCGCGCACCTGCAGGTGGCTGAGAGAGATCCCAGTTCAAACCAGTAAATCCCAGTTCAGACCAGTAACTCCCAGTTCAGACCAGTGCATCCCCAGTTTGACCAGTAACCAGATAAATCCCATAAATCCCAGTTATTCCCCTCACCTGTGCTCACCTGTGCGCACCTGCAGGTGGCTGAGAGGGATCCCAGTTCAAACCAGTTCATCCCAGTAACCCCCAGTCCATCCCAGTCCATCCCAGTCCATCCCAGTAACCCCCAGTCCATCCCAGTCCATCCCAGTCCATCCCAGTTTAACCAGTAACCCCAGCATTCCCATCAGTCCCTGCTCGTGGCCGCTCCCCTGCGCCAGGCTGTGCTCACCTGCGCGCACCTGCAGGGGGGCTGAGAGGGATCCCAGTTCAAACCAGTTCAAACCAGTATCTCCCAGTTCATCCCAGTAACCCCCAGTCCCATCCCAGTCCATCCCAGTTTGACCAGTAACCAGATAAATCCCATAAATCCCAGTTATTCCCCTCACCTGTGCTCACCTGTGCTCACCTGTGCTCACCTGCAGGTGGCTGCCAGAGAGATCCCAGTTCAAACCAGTAACTCCCAGTTCATCCCAGTAACCCCCAGTTCATCCCAGTCCATCCCAGTTTGACCAGTAACCAGTTAAATTCCAGTAATCCCAGTTATTCCCCTCACCTGTGCTCACCTGCGCGCACCTGCAGGTGGCTGAGAGAGATCCCAGTTCAAACCAGTAACTCCCAGTTCATCCCAGTCCATCCCAGTAACCCCCAGTCCATCCCAGTCTATCCCAGTCCGTCCCAGTTCAACCAGTTTAACCAGATAAATCCCATAAATCCCAGTTATTCCCCTCACCTGCGCCAGGCTGTGCTCACCTGTGCGCACCTGCAGGTGGCTGCCAGAGGGATCCCAGTTCAAACCAGTTCAAACCAGTTCAAACCAGTAACCCTCAGTTCATCCCAGTAACCCCCAGTTCATCCCAGTTCATCCCAGTTTGACCAGTAACCAGATAAATCCCATAAATCTCAGTTATTCCCCTCACCTGTGCTCACCTGCGCGCACCTGCAGGTGGCTGAGAGAGATCCCAGTTCAAACCAGTAACTCCCAGTTCATCCCAGTAACCCCCAGTCCATCCCAGTCCATCCCAGTTTAACCAGTAACCAGATAAATCCCATAAATCCCAGTTATTCCCCCTCACCTGTGCTCACCTGGATGTGGCTGGAAAGTCGTTCCCAGTTCATCCCAGTTCACCCCAGTCCATCCCAGTCCCTCCCAGTTTGATCCCAGTCCATCCCAGTCCCTCCCAGTCCCTCCCAGTTTGATCCCAGTCCATCCCAGTCCCTCCCAGTTTGATCCCAGTCCATCCCAGTTTGGTCCCAGTCCCCTCCCAGTCGCTCCCAGTTTGATCCCAGTCCCTCCCAGTTTGATCCCAGTCGCTCCCAGTTTGATCCCAGTTTATCCCAGTTCATCCCAATCCCTCCCAGTCGCTCCCAGTCCCCTCCCAGTTTGATCCCAGTCCCTCCCAGTTTATCCCAGTTTTACCCCAGTCGCTCCCAGTCCATCCCAGTCCCTCCCAGTCCCTCCCAGTTTGATCCCAGTCCCTCCCAGTCCCTCCCAGTTTGGTCCCAGTCCATCCCAGTCCCTCCCAGTCCATTCCAGTCCCTCCCAGTCCCTCCCAGTCCCTCCCAGTTTGATCCCACTCCCTCCCAGTTCATCCCAGTCCCTCCCAGTTCCCTCCCAGTCCCTCCCAGTCGCTCCCAGTCCCTCCCAGTCCCTCCCAGTCCCTCCCAGTCCGATCCCAGTCCCTCCCAGTCCCTCCCAGTCCGGACCTGGCCCGGCAGTGGGCGGCGCTCAGCACCCACTGGGGGCTCAGCAGGGCCCCCCCGCACACGAACTGGTCGAACTGGAAGAGCCGCACGAGCCCCGCGTGGGCCTGGGGGGGGCACTCGGAGCCCCCCAAAATCCGCCCGGGGTGGGGCCGGCCTGGGGGAGGGGGGGGAGTGGGTCAGAATTCCCCAAATTCCCGAAATTCCCAAAAATTTCCCGAAATTTTCCCAAAATTTTCCCAAAATTTCCCCCAAAATTCCCGAATTTCACCCAAAAAATTCCCCCCCAAAAAATTCCCCAAAGTTTCCCGAAATTTTCCCAAAATTTTCCCGAAATTTCCCCCCAAAATTCCTGACTTTCACCCAAAAATCCCCTCCAAAAATTCCCCAAATTCCCGAAATTTTCCCGAAATTTTCCCGAATTTTTCCCGAATTTTTCCCCAAAATTCCCCCCAAAATTCCTGAATTTCACCCAAAAATTCTCCCCCCCAAAAATTCCTGAAATTTTCCCCGAAACTCCCCCCCAAAATTCCTGAATTTCACCCAAAAAATCCCTACCCCCAAAATTCCCAAAATTCCACTCCGAAATTCCCCCCAAAATTCGCGAAATTCCGCCCGGGAAAAAATCCCAAAAATTCCTCCCCAAAATTCCACCCAAAAATTCCACAAAATTCCCCCAAATTTCCCAAAATTTCCCCCAATATTTCCCCCAAATCCCCCCAAATCCCTCCCCAAAATTGCCCAAAATTTCCCAAAATCCCACCCGAAAATTCCGCCCAAAATTTTCCGAATTCCACCCAAAAAAATCCTGAAAATTCCCCAAATTTCCAAAAAAAAAAATCCCCCAAAATTTTCTCACAAAATTCTACCCCAAAAAATCCCGAAAATTCCAGAAAATCCAACTCAGGACACCCCAAATCCCCCTCGGAGCCCCCAAAATCTGCCCGGGGTGGAGCCGGGCTTGGGGAGGGGAGGGGTCAGAATTCCCAAAATTCCCAAAATTCCCAAAATTTCCCCAAATTCCACCCAGAAATCCCCATAAAATTCTCCTAAAAGGTGCCAAATCCCCCAAATCCTCCAAAATCCCCCAAACCACCCAAATTTTACTTTAAACCGCCCAAAATTCCCCTAAAATCCCCAAAATCCCCCAAATTTCCTCCAAAACCCCTCAAAATTTCCCCTAAAATTCCCCCAAACCCCCCAATTTTCCACTAAAATTCCCCCAAAATTTCCCCTTAAATCCTTAAATTTTTTCCCAAAATCTCCCCAAATTTTCCCCAAACCCCTCAAAATTTCCCCTAAAATCTCCCAAATTTCCCCCCCAACCCCCCCCAAAACTTCCCCCCAAATCCTCCAAATTTTCCCTAAACCCCCCAAACTTTCCTTAAAACCGCTCAAAATTTCCCTAAACCTCCCAAATTTCCTCCAAAACCCCCAAAATTTCCCCTCAAATCCCCCAAATTTCCTCCAAAACCCCCAAAATTTCCCCTTAAATCCCCCAAATTTCCCCCAAAATCTCCCCCAAATTTTCCCCATAACCTCTCCAAATTTCCCCTAAAATTCCCCCCAAACCCCCCAATTTCCCACTAAAATCCCCCAAAATTTTCCCGAATTTTCCCCAAAATTTTTCCCGAATTCCCCCAAATTTTCCCCAAAACCCTCAAAATTTCCCCTAAAATCTCCCAAATTTCCCCCAAAAATCCCCAACGTTTTCCATGAACCCCCCAAATCACTCAAATTTTCTCCTAAAATCCTCAAACTTCCCCCAAAATCCTCCAAATTTCCCCAAAACTTCCCCCAAAATCCTCCAAATTTTCCCTAAAC
>JBBFKN010000430.1:0-27469 GCA_039654755.1 Calcarius lapponicus | reverse complement strand
GGGAATCTTAAATTATCATCTCTGTGGGAATTGGGTCAGGGCACCCCAAAAAAACGCCGTGAAAAAACTCAATTCTGCCCCAAAAATGCAATTTGGGATCCTAAGTTGTCCCCAAATCCTCTGAGGAGCCCCCAAATCCCCCATTTTCACCCCAAAATCTCCCATTTTCACCTCAAATTCCCCATTTCCACACCAAAATCCTCAGAATTAAAAAAAAAACCCCTCAGGACCCCCAAAATCCCCTCAGGATCCCCCCAAATCCCCAATTTCCACCCTAAATTCCCTATTTCCACTCTCAAATCCCCTCAGAAACCCCCAAAATCCCCAAATTCACCTCAAATTCCCCATTTTCACCCCAAATTCTCCATTTCCACCCCAAAATCCCCTCAGAATGCCCCCAAACCCCTCAAATCCCCTCAGGATCCCCAAAATTCCCCTCAGTACCCCCAAAATCCCCTCAGGACCCCTCGAATCCCCTCAGGATCCCTCAAATCCCCATTTTCATCTGAAATTTCCCATTCCCACCGCAAAAATCCCTCTCAGAACACCCCAAAAATCCCTAAAATCCCCTCATGCTCCCCAAATTACCCCTCAGGACCACTCCGAATCACCTCAGAACCCCTAAAACCCCCAAATTTCACCTCAAATTCCCCATTTTCGCCCCAATTTTCCCATTTCCCCCCAAATTCCCCATTTCCACCCCAAAATTCCCCTCAGGATCCCCAAAATCCCCTCAGGACCCCCCGACTTCCCCATTTCCACCCCAAAATCCCCTCAGGACAAACCAAAATCCCTCAAATCCCCTCAGGATCCCCAAAACCCCCTCAGAACGCCCCCCAAACCCCCTCAAATCCCCTCAGGCGCCCCAAATTCCCCTCACGGGCCCCACCCCGGCCCCGCCCTCCCCTCAGGGCCTCGGCCGGGCCCAACCGGGCGGGACCGGGCGGGGCATCTCCGGCCCGGGAAGGGCCTCGAGCGCCGCCCGGGAGCCGCGGGAGCCCGGGGAGCCCCGGGGACCCCTCGGGAGCCCCAAAATCCCCTCAGGACCCCCCAGGTCCCCTCAGGGCGCCCGCCGGGTACCGGGAGGGGCGGCGGCTGCGGCGGCGGCGCGGGCCCGTCCCGCCGCCGGAAGCCGCGTCGCTGATTGACAGCGCGCTCGGCCAATCAACGCCTCAAAAAAACGCGGTTGGCCCCACCTCCTCGCTCTGCGTGGTTGCCGTGGTGACGAACAGGCGGGAAATTGCGGCGTCGCCACGGCGACGCAGTTTCGAGCGCTCATTGGGTGAGGCAGCTGCCTGTCAAAGTAGGTGACCAATCCGCGTGGGGCACTCCAAAAACCCTTCAGGAAGCTTTTCGTAAGGGGCGGGCCCTCGCGGGTTTCTACCAATAGCAGTGCGGTAATTTGATTGGCATGCGCGGCCGCCAATGGGGAGGGAGGAGGGTGTGTGAGGGGAAGGAGAAGATGGCGGCGGCCGGGAGCGTTCGTGAGGGGGTTGGGCGGATTTCTGGGGATTTTGGGGTTCTGAGGGGCTGGGAGCCCAAGAAAAGGAGATTTAAGAGGGTTTGGAAACCTCATTGAGGAAATCTGGGGGAATTTTGGGGGTTTAGGACTCCTGGGAGGGAATTTGGGGCGTCTCACCATTAGGTGAGAGCCCCCCTCCCAAAATAACCCCAAAAACCTCCCAGAAAAACCGAAATTCGACTCAAAACCCCAAAATCCTCCAAAATTCCTTTTAAAAATAACCCCCGAAATTGAATTAAAACTGCTGCTTCCCACCCACCAAGTGTGAGTGTGGTTTGTGGTTTGGGAATGAGGGAAAAAACCCGAAAATTCCCAAATATTCCCCCGAAAAGTTCTGGAAAAAGTTTCTGAAAAAAATCCCAAAATTCCCCACAAAATCCCCTAAAGCTCCCTCAAAAATTCACAAAAAAATCACAAAACCCCCCCCAAAAACCCACAAAATTTCTCAAAAATGAAACCCAAATTTGCCCAAAATCCCCAAATTTTCCCCCAAAGTCCCCAGATTTCCTCAGCAGCTGCCCCCCAGACGGACTCCGGGTGGATTTTTGGGGATTTTCCCCATTTTTTATTGATTTGGGTAAAAAAAGCGGCAGGGGAGGGGGTGGGGGCAGAAAAAGGCACCGCCCTTTTAAGAGGAGGCGTGGCCTCCCCGGTAACCACGCCCACACACGCAAAAGGGGTGGGGCTTCACAGTAGGCAGGGCTTAAGTCAATGCCCTTGAGGGGCGTGACCTCGCACTGGTTTAAATGAGGTGGGCGTGGCCTGATGCAAAAAGTGGGCGGAGTTTAAGGTTTGCCAGCATTGAATAAACAATTTAAAGGAAGGGCGTGGCTTAAGCATGCAAATCACTAGATCGGCATGGCCACAAACCATTCTTTTTAGACTGAGGGGCGTGACCTAAACCCACCAAATTTGTAAATAAGGGGCGTGGCCTCAAGCCCAAGGAAATGAGCAGGCGTGGCCTCAACACGTGAACTTAAAGGGGGCGTGGCTTAAGGTCTTGATTCCCAAGGGGGCGTGCCCAAACTCTTGGTTTCCAAGTAGGCATGGCCTAAAATGTCCTTATTCGTACGTGGGCGTGGCCTCAGAGCAGAGGCATTTCAGGGGGCGTGGCCTCAAACAGGCTGTTGTAGGGGGCGTGGCTTAAGCTTTTAATTCCATGAGGGCGTGACCGAAACGCTTGATTCTCGAGTGGGTGTGGCCTAAAGTGTCCTTATTCCTAAGGGGGCGTGGCCTCATGACATACACAACTCAAAGGGGGCGTGGCTTAAACTCTCAATCCCACCAAGGGGGCGTGGCCTCAACCTGCATATTCCATGAAGGGGGCGTGTCTTTCCCCTAGTGGTGGGCGTGGCTCAGCCCGCCGTCTCCCGCGGGGCTGATTGGGCGGGGTCTGCGGGTGGGCGTGGCCCGGCGGCGGCGCACGTGGATGAACGCGTGTGTCCATCACCTCGCAGTCCACCTGCAATCATGGGCTGCGCCCCGCCCAGCGACTCTGGTTTGGGGGAAAAACACAAAAATTCACCAAATTCACCGTTTCGGGGCTTCCTAAAAATTGGGATTTCCAGAAACTGGAATTTCTTAAAGTTGGAATTTCCAAAATCAGAATTTCTTAAAATTGGAGTTTCCCGAAATTTGAATTTCTTCGAATCAGAATTTCTAAAAAATTCACAAACTTGGAGTTTCCTAAAATTAGAATTTCTAAAAATTGGAGATTCCAAAAACTGGAAATCCGAAAAATTGGAGCTTCCTAATATTAGAATTTCCTAAGAATCGGAAACACCAAAATTTGGGGATTTCTGGAGATTTTCTTAGAGCATTTTTGGGGCATTTTTGGGTGGATTTTTGAGGGATATTTTGGGGCTTTTTGGGGCATTTTTGGGTAGATTTTTGTGGTGGTTTTGGGGCATTTTGGGTGAAATTTAGGGGCATTTTTGGCTGGAATTTTGAGGGATTTTTGGGGCATTTTTGGGCTGGAATTTTGGAGTATTTTGGGGCATTTGGGGGGGTTTTTTGGGGCTCCCCTCACCGTTTCAGAAGCCGCCGCTGGCATCACCAGGGACATTTTGGGCCTCGAGGTTTTGTTGTGGCTCCGGCTGGGAGGAGCAGGTGGTCCTGGAGGCACCGAAAAAAACCCCAAATTTACCCCAAAATCTCATTTTAAAAAACCCCAAAATCCCATCAAAAGCCCTCCCCAAAATCCCATGAAACGCCCCCGCCCCCCAAATCTCACTCAAAATCTGTCCCAAAACCTCCCAAAAACTGCTCAGAAATTCCCCAAAACCTTCCCCAAAAATCCCCCCCCAAATCCCAAAAAATTCCCAAACCCCCCAAATTTCTCTCGAAAAAGCCCCAAAAATCCCCCAACCCCCCCCAAAATCCCCAAAACATTCCAAAAACCCGAAATAAAATCCTTAAAGTCCCCCAAAAAAAACCCCAAAAATCCAAATAAAAACCCCAAAAATTCACCAATGCCCCAAAATCCCCTAAAAAATTCCCCCCAAAATCTCCAAAAAAATCCCCAAAAATTCCAAATAAATCTCTTGAACACCCCCAATACCCCCCCAAATTTCCCCCAAAAAATCCCCAAGAATTCCCCAAACCCCCAAAAAGCCCCAAATTCTCCCCAAAATTCCCCAAAAATCTCTGAAAAATCACAAAAAATCCAAATAAACCCCCCCGAAATCCCCCACAACCCCCCAAAAATTTCCCCCAAAAAATCCAAAGAATTCCCCAAAAATTCCCAAAAATCCTCCAAACCCCCAAACCCCCCAAAAGCCCCAAAGTTCCCCTTTACCCTGCGGAAGGACACGACGTAGAAGGTGTCGTCCCTGCGCTCGATGGCCGCCAGGATCCGCGGCTCGGCGGCGCCGGGGCCCCGGTACAGCTGCAGCTGCCACGGGGGGAGCCTGGAGAGGGGAATTCGGGGAATTCGGGGGGATTCAGGGGAAATTTGGGGGAAATTTGGGGGAATTTGGTGGATTTACGGAGAAATTGAGGGGGATTTTGGGGGAAATTGAGGGAGATTTTGGAAGGTTTAGAGGGACTTTGGGGCATTTTGGGGGAAATTTGGGGAAAATTTGGGGGATTTGGGGAAGATTCAGGAAAATTTGGGGAGATTTGGGGGGAACATTGGGGAAAATTTGGGGGTTTAGGGGGATTTTGAGGGGGATTTTTTTGGAAATTTAGGAGAGTTTAGAGGGATTTGGGGCATTTTTTGGGAAATTTGGTGAAATTTGGGAAGCTCTGAGGAAAACTCAGGGGAAATTTGGGGAAATTCAGAGGTTTAGGGGGATTTTTGGGGGGGTTTGGGAATATTTGGGGGTAACCTGGAAGAATTTGAGGGGAATTTGGGTATTTTTGGGACTATGGAGATTTGGGGGGGGGGGGTCCAGGAGAATTTTGGGGTCCCCAAATTTGGGGTCTCACCTCTCAGGCCGGGGGGCCTCAGCTGGGAGCAGCCCCGACCCTGCCGGGCCCTTCCAGGGGGCGAAGCCTGAAACTGCCCCAAAAAAATGGGGGGGGTCAGAGGACCCCCAAAAAACCTCCCCAAAATCCCCCAAAACCTCCCCAAAATCCCCCCCAAAACCTTCCAAAACCCCCCAAAAAAACCTCCCCAAAATCCCCCCAAATATCCCAAAATCCCCCCAAAAACCTCCCCAAAATCCCCCCAAAAACCTCCCCAAAATCCCCCCCCCCCCCAAATCTCCCCAAAATCTCCCCAAATTTCTCCAAATTCCCCCAACCCCCCCGGGCTCTCACCTGTCCCCTGGGGGGGCTCTGGGGGGTCCCCCCGGGGCTCTCTCGCTCCTTTTGGTGCCTCCGGACCCAACCCCGCAGCTCATCCGCCAGCCTGGGACACCAAAGAACCCCCAAATCCCAAAAAACGGCCCGAAAAACCCTCCCAAAATGTCAAAAAACAGCCTCAAAAATCCTCCCAAAATAACCCCAAAGATTCTCTCAAAAATTCTCCCAAAATCCACGAAAAATCCCGCCAAATTCTCCCAAATTCACCAAAATATTGCCCCAAAATCCACCCAAAATAATCCCCCAAAATCACCCCCAAATCCTCCCAAAAATGCACCCAAGATCCCCCCTAAAACCACCCCAAAAGCCCAAAATCTCCTCCAAAATCCCACCCAAAATCCTCCAGAAATTCTCAAAAATCCATTAAAAATTCCCCCAAAATCCCCACCCCCCCCAAAAAAAAAAAAAAATCCCAGATTCTGCCAAGAAATCCCCTAAAAATTCCAAATTCCCCCCAAATCCCTAAAGAAAGCCCCAAAATTCCCAAATTTCCCACCGGAGGGATTCGCTGCGGTTGAAGCTGCGGCACTCGGGGGTGGGGGAGGGGCCCCACGGGGTCAGCGATGAATTCCTGGGGAGGGAGGGGAGAAAAACCCCCAAAATTTGGGAATTTCGCCCCAAAAATGAGAAATTTTTTCCACCAAAAAGTATTCAAAATTTCTACAAAAAATGGGGTGAAATTTTAGGGAATTTCAGGAATTTTGAGGAAATTTTGGAGACATTTCAGGGAATTTTGAACCAACTTGGGGGGAAAACTTTGGGGATTCTGAAGCAATTTTGGGGAAAATTTCGGAAACATTTCAGGGAATTTTGGGGTGAAACTTTGGGGAATTTTGGGGTAAATTTTGTGGAAATTTGGGAATTTCGGGCTCTCCTCACCTGAAGGTGCCGCGGGGGGCGGGGCCGAGGCTCCGGGGGGGGTCCCCAAATGCCGGGGGGGTCCCCGAGGGGGGGGGGGAGGGGCCCCAGCTCCGGCCCCGCCCCCAGGAGGCGCCGCCCCCCCCGCGGGGGTGGGGGAGGGGCGGGGGCGGGGCCCGCAGGGAGGCTGCAAAAGAAAAGAGAAAATTTGGGGTTTTTTGGAAAATTTAGGAATTTTTTATTTTAATTTTTAGGATCTCTAGAGGGTTTCTTTTTCGGGGGGATATTTGGAGGGATTTTTTTGGGATTTTTTTTGGGGATTTTTTGGGGAATTTTTTGGGCCTGTTCCTCCCCACCCCCCCAGGCTGCGGGGCTCACCTGAGCGGCGCCAGGTACCAGGTGAGCAGCAGCAGCGCCCCCACACAGGCCAGCTTCGCCGGGGGGAGGGGCGGGGGGCCCTGGGGGGGAAAAATAGGGGGGAGGGGAACTCACCTGGGCCCAGGTGTGCCCAGGTGCCCCCAGGTGTGTTCCCAATGCCCCCAGGTGTGTCTCAGGCGTCTCTCAGGTGTCTCACCTTCAGTTCCTGCAGATGCCTGCGCAGGGCGCCATTGTCTCTGTCTCTCACCTGTATCTCAGGTGTCTCTCAGGTGTGCCCAGGTGCATCCCAGGTGTGTTCCCAATGCCCCCAGGTGTGTCTCACCTGTCTCTCAGGTGTCTCACCTGCAGTTCCTGCAGCCTCCTGCGCAGGGCGCCGTTGTCGCGCCGCAGCCGCTCGTTGTCGGCCAGCGCCAGGTGCAGGCTCCTCTCCAGGTGCTCCAGGTACTCCTTGCGCCGCCGCCGCGAGGCGCTGGCGGATTCGCGGTTCTTGATCATGCGCTGCTGCCGCCGCAGCGCCCGCACCTGCGCCGGGACAGGTGGGACCAGGTGAGCCCCAAATGGGGACAGGTGAGAGTGGGGAACCCCAAAATGGGGACAGGTGAGCTCCAAATGGGACAGGTGAGAGTGGGGAACCCCAAATGGGGACAGGTGAGAGTGGGGAACCCCAAAATGGGGACAGGTGAGCTCCAAATGGGACAGGTGAGCTCAGGGAACCTCCAGGTGAGTTTGGGGAACCCCCAAATGGGGACAGGTGAGCTCGAAACGGACACAGGGGAGCTCAGGGAACCCCAAATAGGGACAGGTGAGCCCAGGTGAGCCTCAAAATGGGACAGGTGAGCTCCAAATGGGACAGGTGAGCTCCAGATGGGGAGAGGTGAGCTCAGGGAACCTCCAGGTGAGTTTGGGGAACCCCCAAAATGGGACAGGTGAGCTCCAAACGGGGACAGGTGAGAGTGGGGAACCCCAAAATGGGACAGGTGAGCCCAGGTGAGTTCAGGTAGGCTCAGGGGTCACTCGGGGTCACTCACGTCAGCAGTGGGCGTGGTCGCGGTGGGCGTGGCCGCGGTGGGCGTGGCGGGGGCGGGGCCGAGGGCCGCTCGGGGCGTTTCGGTTTTGGGGGGTCCCAGGGGGGGGCGGGGCAGGCACAGGAGCCCCCCCGGGAGCAGCAGCGCGCAGGGAACTGGGAATGAACCAAAATACCCCCAAATTCAACCCAAAATGGACCCAAAACAGAGCCCCAAATCCTCCTGAGAAACCCCAAACCCCCCCCCCCCAAAAAAACCCCCAAAATTCCTGAAAAGTCTGCCCCAAAATCGACCCCAAATCCGGGAGAGCAGCAGTGTGCGGGGAACTGGAAATGAACCAAAATCCCCCAAATTCAACCCAAAATGGACCCAAAGTCCTCCTGAGAAACCCCAAGAAACCCCAAATTTCCCCCAAATCTCCCTAACCCCCCCAAATCTTCCCCAATTTCCCCCAAAATCCAAAAAAATCCAAAAATTATCCCCAAATTTCCACCAAAATCCCCCCAAATCCCCCCCCAAACCCCCAAATTTCTCCCAAAATCCCCCCCAGAATCCCCCCCCCCCCAATTCACAAATTTCCCCCAAAATCCCCCAAATTTCCACCCAAATCCCCCAAAATCTCCCCCAAAATTCCCCAAATTTTTCCCCCCAGTCCCACCTGTCGTGGTCCCGGTGCCGTTCCCGGGGGGGGGGCGGGGCCCCCGCGGCTTTTGGGGGGCTCGGGGGGGGGCGGGGCCGGATCGGGGCCGGGCGGCGGCTCCGGGGGGGCGGCCCTGGGGAGATTTGGGGGAATTTGGGGAGATTTTGGGGATTTTCAGGGAAATTTGGGGGAAATTCAGAGGATTTGGGGGAAATTGGGGACTTAGGGGATTTGGGGAGGATTTGGGGGAATTTGAGGAGGATTTCAGGGGATTTTGGGGGGGGCTGGGGGAAATTTGGGGGATTTTGGGGATTTGGGGGGGATTGGGGATTTTCTTGGAGATTTGAGGATTTTGGGTGGATTTGGGGGGGTTTGGGAGGTCCCAGAGCAGTTTTGGGGTGGATTTTGGGGTTTTGGGGGGATTTTTTGGTGGATTTTGGGGTGGTTTTTTGGGGGATTTTTAGGTCAATTTTGGGTTTTTTTCGGGCTGGATTTTGAGGGGTTTTTTTTGGAGCCCCCTCCCCAAATTCCCAAACTCACCTGGGGGGTCCTGGGGGGGCTCCGGTTTCACCCCCATTTCGGGCGGCGCCTGTGGGGACAGAGCTGAGCAGGGTTGGGGGATTTTGGGAGGAGTTTTGGGGGGTTTTGGGGGGAATTTTTAGGGATTTTTGAAGGGATTTTGGGGCACTTTTGGGGGGGTCTCTTACCCAAATTTGGGGCTCGGAGGCGCAGGAGGAGTCGGAGCTCAGGGACGAGCTCGGGGAGCCCGGCTCAGATTTCACCTGCAGATCTTTTTTGGGAGGAATTTTTTGGGAGGTTTTGGGTGCCCCCTCCCCTCCAAAATCCCAAATGTTCCTCTATAGACCCCCAAAACCCCCAAAAAACCCCAAAATCACTTCAAGCCCACCCTAAACCCCCCCAAATCCCCCTAAATTTTGCCAAATTTCCCCAAATTCCCCCCAAATCTCCCCAAATTCCCTCAGGACCACCCTAAGCTCCCCAAATCCTCCCTAAACCCCCAAAATTCCTCAAATCTCCCCCAAATTTCCCCTCAAGTCCCAAATTCTCTCTAAATCCCCAAAATTCCCCACAAATGCTACCTAAATCCTCCAGGACCACCCAAAACTCAAAATTGCCCAAATCCCCCCCAAAATCCCCACCAATCCCCCAAATCTCCCCTAAATTCTCCCCAAATCCCCTCAGGACCACCCCAAACCGCCCAAAATTTCCCAAAATTGCCCAAATTTCCCCCTAAACTCCGAAAATCCTCCCCAAAATTCCATCTAAACCCCCTAAATCCCCCCTAATTCCCTCCGGACTGCCCCAAATTCCCCAAAATTCCTAAACTCCCCCCAAATTTCCCCCCAATTTCCCCTCATTCCCTCAGCACCACCCAAAATTCCCTGAAATTCCCCAGAATTCCCCCAAAATTCCCCCAAATCCCCCAAAATTCCCCAGAATGCCCCAAAATTCCCCCAAATTCCCCAAAATCCCCCGAAACTCACCCGGGCAGGGCGGGGGGGGGCTCCTGGTGCCAGGGGGGGTCGGGGGGATCCAGGGCGCAGCAGAACTGAGGGGGAGGGGCATCATTGGGGGACCCTCGGGTGTGCGTGGCCGCAGCAAATCACGCCCATAAATGGGCGGGGTTTGATTAAAAAGGGCGGGGCTTACCATCGGGTCGGGGTCCAGGGAGGGGAAGAGGTGGGCGGGGTCCAGGCGGTCATCAAGGCAACCGTAGAGAGCGTCATCTGCATAAAAGGGGGCGTGGTCCGCAGCGAAGCCACGCCCATGTACAGCATACCCACGCCCATCTTTTTAAATTAAAGAGCCACGCCCACCAAATAGCCACGCCCCCTCCGCCAGGGGAATGCAGTTGAAAACCTCGCCCACAAAACCACGCCACGCCCCAAAGTTGATTTGTTTACAGGGACCACGCCCCCCTCCACAGGCCCTGCCCCCTTTCCCCACACGAATCTTGGGACCCTTCCCGACCCTTCCACGCCCTCTCCACCCCTCAGAGCCCTCCCAGGCCGCGGCCTCACCCCAATCCTCGGCCCCCAGCAGATTATCGGCGCGGAACCGCCCCGGGTCCAGCTGCACCAGCAGCTCCGGCGCCAGCGCCGCCGCCGCCATCTTCCCTCCCCTCACGCCGCTCAGCCCCGCCCTTTCTGGCCGCCAGCCAATCAGCGCTCGCTCGGCCTCCCGTCTTCCGGCCAATAGCAGCGCGGAGAATTCTCGCCCGCCTCTCGGCGCATGCGCGCTGCGGCGGTTCCGGGTTCCCTCAGGGCTCCCTCAGGGCTCCCTCAGGGTTTTAAAGGGGAAGCGGCGGCGGGGACGGGACCGGGGAAGTGGAGCCGGCGGCAATTCCGGTATCGGAGTGGAGAACCGGGAGCCCCGATGCGGTAGGAGACGGCCCCGGGCCCGGGGAGGCGGAACCAGCGGCAATTCCGGTACCGGAGCAGAGGACCGAGAGCCCCGATGCGGTAGGAGATGGACCCGGGCCCGGGGGGGGGGCGGGGAAGGGCGAGCGGGGTTTCCATGGAAACGGCGCGGCGGGGCCTAGCGGGGCAAAGAGCGGAAGTGACGTCACGGCAAGGAAAGGGGTTCGACTCCCTCAGGGGGAATCGCGGTCTGGCCACCCCCACTCGTCGCTAGCCACGCCCCATTTGTGGTTGGTCACGCCCTCTGAGGCGGCCACGCCCGGCTGTTTTCAGGAGGAGCGCAATTGGTTGAGAGGAGATGGAAGGAGCAGAGTCGACCAATGAGAGAGCGGCGCTTTCTGGGGCAGTCAATGGAAGCAAAGATGCTGAGGAAGCGGCGGCCAATCAGCAGCGAGATGAGGATGCACCACTGATGGGAATGGCCAATGATAGGAAGGGAAGGTGCAGCTCAGCCAATCAGGACGCAGAGACACGGGAGGTGACCAATGACAGCAAAGAGCCAGCGGCAGCCAATGAGGACACCACACACAAAGCTTCAACTAATCAGGACTCAGGACACAAATCTCCAGCCAATCAGGACAAAGCAAGGCCATCCGCCAATCAGAACAGAGTGCCACAAGCCAATGATCGGCAAGCCCCGCCCCTCCTGGATCCCACCAATGACCTCACACCTCTGGCGGCTGCTGCCAATCAGGCGCGAGACCCCTGGGATTGGTCGCGGGAGGAGGCGTGGCTAAGGGCGCCCGAGGAGGAGGGGCTGGCGGCCTGGGGGGCGGAGCTTGAAGGCTGGGAGGCGGAGCCCGATGAGGAGGAGGAGCTTGAGGACTGGGAGGTGGAGCTTGAGAACCGTGGGGTGGGGCCTACAGACCAGAGGGCGGACCTTAAAGACATGGGGGTGGAGCTTAAAGGCCAAGGGGCCGGTCTTGAACACTATGGGGTGGATCCTAATGCCCAGGGGGCGGAGCTTAGACCTGAAGGGGCGGGACTTGAGAGCTCTAAGTGTCAGGAGGTGGGGCTTAAATGCAAGGGGGTGGAGCTTAAACCACAGGGGGTGGAACTTCTGCATGCTGGGGTGGATCCTAATGCCAAGAGGGCGGAGCTTAGCCCAGAGTGGGCGTGCCCAGCCCCTCCCGAGCCCTCCCATTGGCTGCCCAGCCCGGACGGGGCGTGGTCCAAGCTGATCGTCCGTCCCGGCCATGGATTATCCCGGCCCGGCCCGGGCTCCCTGTGCCGCGTCCGTCTGTCCGTCCCTCGCTCCGCCCGCCCCCCCTGGGCCGCCCCGGCCGCCGTGTCCGGCTGCGGGCGATGGCGGAGCGTCCGCCTGGGCTCGGCCGAGGCGCCGTGGGCGTCGCTGCTGGACGCCGCGCTGGAGACGATGGCCGCGGGCGAGCTGGCCTGGCTGCGGCCTCACCGAGCGCCCGGCGCCGTCCTCAGCGTCCACCTCACACAATTCACCCCTTCCCCACCCTTCTGGAGCGTCCCTCCGTCCGTCCGCTGGCGGTCCGTCCGCTCCGGCCACGCTCACGCCGCGGAGCTGCTGAAATCGGGGATGGTCGGAGCGGCCGGGCGCGCGTTCCGGCGCTCGCTGCGAGCGGCCGTGGCGGCCGCGGGGCCTCCGCCGCTCCCCGCGGAGCTCCGCGCGCTCAAGGCCGAGCTCCACGCCGGGCTGGCCGAGGCGCAGCTGCGGCTGGGCCACGCGGCCGCCGCCGCCGCCAACGCCGGCAAGGCCCTGGAGCTGCGGCCGGCGCACCTGGGCGCCAGGTACGCGCGGGGCGTGGCCAGGGCCGCCATGATGGAGCTGGAGGAGGCCAGGGAGGATCTGCTGGCCGTGCTCCGAGCCCGGCCCGGGCACGCCGGCGCCAGCAGGGAGCTGGGCAGGGTCAGGGACAAGGCCCGCCAGAGGGACACGCAGCTGGCCACCAGGCTGGGCAAAATGTTCGCTTAATTAGCGCTAATTAGCGGTGATTAGTGTGCATTAGTGGGTTATTTCGGGTAAATATGCAGGAATTTGTGGGAATTATGGAGAAGCAACTGCTAATTAGGCTCATTTGGTGCTAATTAGTGGGTAATTAGTGTGTAATTGGCACTTATTAGGAGTTATTCGGTGCTAATTAGTCTCTAATTAGGCGTTCATTAGTGTTTATTATGGGGTAATTTGGGGGTAGTTATGCAGCAATTAGGGTCCAGGGAGTCAACAGAGAGAGGAACACACAGCGGACCACAAGGCTGGGAAAAATGTTCACTAAATTAATGCTAATTAGGAGGTAGTTTGCTGGCAATTTAGGAGTAATTTGGGAGTAATTAGCGGATCATTTGGAGGTAATTAGGGGAGAACATTTGGCATAATTTGGGGCTGTTTAGGGAATGGGACACAGCAATGGAGAGGGACGTGCATCTGGACGTGCTTGGGGAAATGTTCACTTATTTAGCGCTAATTAGGAGGTAATTAGGGGCAAATTTGGGAGTAATTAGGGGAGTAAATTTGGGGTAATTTGAGGGTAATTTGGTGCTCTTTAGGGTCAGGCTCAGGGCAATGGAGAGGGACACACAGCTGGGCACCAGGCTGGGGAAATGTTCACTTAATTAGTGCTAATTAGCGGTATTTAGCTTTAATTAGGGTATGACGAGGGTTAATTAGTGAGATGGAGTAACTGATATTGTTGTTAGGGCGGTGGCTCGTTAATGAGCTGTTAATTGTGCGTGTATATAATAAAGTGTGAAAGTGTTAATTATGTTAATTGTAAACTCGTTGTGGGTGTGCTGATGCATTAATTGATGACATCTGTTAATGAGGCGTTAATGAGGGCAGGTTCATCAAGAGGTTGGGAGCTATTCGATCTCTTTTTGTGGGTGGTAATTATGCTAATTAGCATAGCTAGTTAATGCTAATTTATGCTAATTAACCCTTAATCCATATTTCCTTAGCCTGAAGCTCCGCCCCCAATTAACAAACCTTCTCATTAACAGCAAGTCATTAATTAGGGGGGGCCAAGCAGGGCGTTACCATGGAGACCAAAGCCCCTCCCACTACCATTAACCCCGCCCCCTAATTAACATAAGCACCGCCCCTCCCCCAGTATCAATCCAGAACTTTATTGAGCCGCCAAAGGGGGCGGGGCACAGCGCAAAAGGGGGCGGGGCTTGGCATGCAAATGAGGTGCGGCCGCAAAGCATCCTGGGAGAGACGGGGGCGGGGCTTGCCGGCCATTACCATGGCGACCGTGTGCGGATAATTATGGGATGGAGAGTGATGGGTTCCCGCCCCGTTGCCATGGCAACGCTATAAGAAAAAAACTCTTTTCGTGCCTCGTTGCCATGGCAACCGTGACCTCTCCCTTATTATGGGATGGCGTTGCAACGCATTTCCCTCCCCCCGTTGCCATGGAAACGCTCCCGACGCGATTTCTGTTATTTTTTGCCCCGTTGCCATGGCAACGGTGACGCTCTATTTGCTGCATAGCAACATCCCCACCCCCTTGCCTTATTATGGGTTGTCTGGGTACGATTTTAGCCCTTTGTTGCCATGGCAACGCCCCCCCCAAAAGCCGCATTCTTCTGCCCCGTTGCTATGGCAACGGTGACGCACCTCTGCTCCATGGCAACAACACCGCCCCCGCCCCTTATTATGGGATGCCAGGCGTCGATTTGTTTGTCCCCGTTGCTATGGCAACGCCATCGGGTTTGTGGGGGTGTCCACGGTTGCCACGGCAACAGCGACGCTCCCGTATTCGTCCTCCCCACCCCTATTATGGGATGCCGGCAATGCGGTTTGGGCCTCGTTGCCATGGGAACGCCATTGGAGCCCTTGTTACCATGGCAACGGACACGCTCCTCCTGTTCCCCTCCCCCCCCCCCCCCCATCATCACCGCGTCCCCAGGGCTTGTTATGGGATGGCGAAGCCCCTCCCCGGTGGATTTTGGGGGGATTTTTGGGGGGATTTTTAAGGGGTCTTGGGTGGGGTTGTTTTTTTGCCTTTTTTTTCTTTTAGGGGGGATTATTTTGGGCGGGATTATTTTCTTGCTTTCGGGGAGGGGTCTCAGGGGTCCCAGTCGTTGTCCTGGTGCTGCGCGGCGATGATGATGACCACGGTGAGGATGGTGCAGAGCACGATGGCGGCGATGCCCACGGCCAGGCTGATGAAGGAGAAGTTCCGCGCCTCTCTCGAGGCGATCTCGGCCGACACGATGTCCCCCCGCGCCACCGCCGTGCGCACCTCGTTATGGTAATTTGTTAATTAATTGTCGCCATGACAAAACATGAAATCCCACTTGGATCCCCAGAAAATCCCCAAAATCCCGACTAAAAACCCACCTAAAAAGCACTGAAATCCCACCTGAAACCACCAAAATTCCACGCAAAACCTCTCAAAACCCCCAAATTCCCACCTAAAACCACCAAAATCCCCCTCAATCCCCTCCAAACCCCCCCCAAATCTCATTCAAACACCCCAAAACCCACCCCAAAACTCCCTCCAAATTCCCTGAAAATCCCCCCCAAATATTCCTAAATCCTTTACAAATCCCCTTTGAACCTCCCCCAAACACCCCTAATTCCCCCAAATTGCCCCCAAAATGTCCCCAAATCCCCTCTAAATCCCCCTTCCCCAAACCTCTCCAAATCCTCCTGATTTCCCCTTCAATTACCCCCAAATCCCCCTCAAACCCCTCAAATCCCCCCAGATCCCCCCAAATCCCCCCTGTACCTGCACGGCCTTGACGATGGCGACGACGCCGGTGGGCCAGAAGCAGCAGAGCGTGGTCAGCACGGCGATGGGCAGGTAATCGTGGGGGGGGGACCCCCGGTGCCCCTCGGGCCCCCCAAAACCCAGGGGGGGGCCCAGGGGAGCCCCCCCGGCCCCGCCCACTGAGCCGGGCAAGGGGCCGGGCCCGCCGGGGGCGGAGCCAAAACTCTGCGGGGGTGGGGAGGGGCGGGGTTAGAGAAGGACACGCCCACTTTCACCCCACTCCCAATTAAAATTAATTTTCGGGATTTTAGCCCAGGTGGAGGTGAAGCCACGCCCCCTTTTGGGGGGACACGCCCATCTTTAAGCCACACTTGGTTGATTATGAGGCCACGCCCCCTTCCCTCAAGTGGAGCCAATCAGGAACTGCCCACTTAATGGCCACGCCCATAAGCCACACCCCCTTTCAATGGGACAGGTGAGCCACACCCTTGTTTGACGATGCCTCTGTTTACCCACGCCCCCATAAGTGGCCTGTTGAACCACGCCCCCTATTTAACCACGCCCCTTCAGATCTGCTAATTCATAAACCACGCCCCTCCACGACACCTCCTCCTTGACCACGCCCCTTTTAAATCACAGCTGTTTAACCACGCCCCCATTTTAATAATTCCCCATTTGACCTCGCCCCTTTATTTATCCCGGCTTAGCCACGCCCCCTCTTAACCACACCCACTTTAACCGCTCTTCCTTTAACCACACCCATTTTTAACCACGCCCATTTTAGTGCCCTACTTAGCCACGCCCCCGATTAACCACACCCCTTAACCCCTCCCTCTTTAACCACACCCCCTCTTAACCACGCCCCCTATTTATCAGGGTCAATCTAACCACACCTCAATTTAACCACGCCCCTTCTTTAACCACGCCCACCCTCTGTAACGGCATCTGCCGCTTAACCACGCCCCTATTTCATCATTCTCCGTTAAGCCCCTCCCCCTCAATCCCTGCCCCAATGGCTCCACCCTGTTAAGCTCCACCCCCTTTGACTCCACCCCTCTCTCCCTGCCCCCATTGGCTCCACCCCTTCAATCCCGACCCCAGGTGACCCGCCCCACTAGGCCCCTCCCCCAACGGCTCTACCCGGTTAAGCCCCGCCCCCTCCACCCCCACAACAATGGCCCCGCCCCCTCTCTCCCTGCCCCTTAGGATCCACCCCCTCCATCCCCACCCCCAGCGGCCCCGCCCCTCAGGCCCCGCCCTCACCTGTGCCGCGGGGTAGACGGGCAGGTACCCGGGGCTGGGGGCGGGGCCTGCGCAGGGCTGCAGCTGCAGCGCGAACGGGGGCGGGGGCGGGGCCGCGAACCCCACCGGGGGGGGCGGCGGGGGAGGGGCGGGGCCCGACGTGGGGGCGGGGCCATAGGGCTGAGGCGGGGGCGGGGCGTGGTGGGCGTGGTGCTGGTGGGGGGGGCGGGGCAGCGTGGCCGCGTGCGCCGCCCCTCCCCCGCCCATGGCCCCGCCCCCGCCCATGGCCCCGCCCCCTGCCAGCCCCCGCGGCAGCGTGGCCGCGCCCAGCGCCCCGCCCCCGACCCCCAGAGCCCCGCCCCCGACCCCCAGAGCCCCGCCCCCTCCCGCCCACCCCCGGGGTAACGTGGCGGCCCCTGGGAAACCCCGGGGCAGGGTGGAGGCCCCGCCCCCTCCCAGCAGGGGGCCGGGGGGCGGGGCCGGGGGGCCATAGGGGGGAGGGGAGGAGTGGGGGAGGGGAGCCCCGTCCGGCACTCCTATGGGGGGGGGCGGAGAGAAAAAAAACCAAAATGGGGGCGGGGTCAGCGCCGAGACCCCCGCCCCAAAAATATCATCCAATGCCCGTCCCCCACCCCAAAAATTCATCCATCCCCCGCCCCAAAATTCCCATCCCCAACCCAAAAAAACCCACCCAAAAATCCCAGCCCTCCCCCAAATTTCCATCCCCCACCCCAAAAATGCCATGCCCACCCCCCCCCAAAAATTCCCGTCCCCCCTCCCAAAAAAAAATTTTATCCCCACCCCCAAAATTCCCATTTTGCCCCCCCCAAAAAAATCCGGCTCCCCAAAAATTCCCATTCCCCCCCCGAAAAATTCCATCCCCTTTCCCCTCCCCAAAATCTTCCACCTCCCCCCCCCCGAAAATTTTCCCACCCCTCCCCCATCCACGTTTTTGGGTCGCCCCGCCCCCCTCACCCCCTCCCCAATTCGGGTTATTTTTGAAGCTCCCCCCATCCCCCACATCCCGACCCCCCCCAATCCCCAAATTTTGGGGACCCCCCCCCGGTTCCCATCCCCCCTCCCGCTCCGTACCGGGTTTTTCGGCCGCCATGGCCGGGCCGAACCGGGACCGGGACCCCCAAAACCCGGCCTGGATTGCACCGGATCGGGGCTGGAATCAACCCCCGAATCCCGGCCTGGATTGGGTCAGGATCGAGCCCAAATCCCGGCCTGGATTATCTGGATTGGATCAGGATCAATTCCCAAATCGTGGCCTGGATTCTCGGGATTGGATCGGGATCAACCCTCAAATCCTGGCGTGGATGGGATCAGGATTGATTCCCAAAACCTGTCCTGGATTCTCTGGAGTGGATCGGGATCAACCCCCAAATCCCGGCTGGGATTCTCTGGATTGGAGCTTTTTCCAAACAATCCTGATCCCGAATCCTCCCCTGGCCCCCCAAAAATTCTCACCTGAACCCTCCTAAATCCACACCCGGACCCCGAAAATTTCCATCCCAAATCCTCACCTGAAACCCCCAAATTCCCACCCAAATTCTCACCTGTCTGCTCCCAGAACCCTGCAGACCCCAAAACGCCACCACAAATGCAAAACTTTTTATTTCTGGTCCCAAACCCGACGCTTTTAACCCCAAATTCCATCCGGGGGGGAGGGGGGGGAGGAGTTGCAATTTTTGAGGGGTGTGTGGGTGACCCCCCAGCTGTGGGCGTGTCCTACAGGTGTGGGTGTGTCCTGCCAGCTGTGGGCGTGTCCCTCCAGCTGTGGGCGTGTCCCCAGATGTGGGTGTGTCCCACGAGCTGTGGGTGTGCCCTGCCAGCAGTGGGCGTGTGCCTCGAGCTGTGGGCGTGGCTCAGCCCAGGCTCCGCCCCCGGAGCAGCGCCGCGAGCTGGTCGAAGACACCGCGGATGGCCCCGCCCAGGTGGGCGGCGTGGGTGTGGCTGCAGCAGGCGAAGGCGGTGACGGCCACGCGCAGCCCCGCCCCCCCCGCGGGGGAGGGGCCTCGGGGGTCCCCGGGGGGCGGGGCCAGCACGTGCCCCACCCCCACCCCGTACCCGTCCGGCACCAGCGGCCCCCGGAGCAGCCAGGAGCCCTCGCGGGAGCGCACCTGGGGAGCGAGTGGGGTGTTTGGGGGAGTTTGGGGGATTTTGGGGGGATTTTGGGGTATTTTGGGGCATTTTGGGGATTTTTGGAGGATTTTTTTTGGGATTTGAGGGGATTTGAGGGGATTTTGGGGGGATTTTTGGGGCTTCTAGGGGGATTTCGTGGGGTTCTGAAAGCATTTTGGGGGATTTTTTGGGGCAATTTTGGGGGATTTTTGGAGGGTTTTTGGGGTTTTGGGGGCTTACCTGCAGGGTGCAGAGCCGGAAGTGCGTGGCCTGGGCGTAGGCGGGGTCCAGGAAGATTTCGGGGAGGGGCTCCCCAGCCGCCAGCGCCGCCTGGCGCAGCCCCTGCAGGTGTCGCTCCGCCCCCTGGCCCGAGAGCACCTGGGCAGGTGGGGGTTAACACTGTGACCACGCCCACACACCTGGGAACACCCCCAAACCCCGCCCCTGCAGGTGTCGCTCCGCCCCCTGGCCTGACAGCACCTGGACAGGTGGTTGTTAATGTGTATGGCCACGCCCACACACCTGGGCACCCCCAGAGCCCCGCCCCGCCTCACCTGTGCCCACCTGTCCCCGCTCACCTCCTGGGTGCGGCTCTCCTGCGCCTCCACGGCCTCGCGCAGCAGCGCCAGCAGCTCCTCGGGCTGGGGACACACCTGGGTCACACCTGGGCACACCTGGGCGCACCTGGGGCATGCCTGGGCACATCTGGGGGCACCTGGGAGCGCCTGGGCACACCTGGGGCACACCTGGGTGTACCTGGGGCACATCTGGGCACCACTGGGCGCCCCTGGATGGTGCCACACCCTCACCTGTGCCCACCCAAGCCCCGCCCTTGCCCCGTGCCCCTCCCCCGTGCCCTCACCTGCGGGTCGGGCTCGTCGAGCGCCCGCGCCAGGGCCAGGCAGGGCGGCGCAGGTGGGCGCAGCAGGTCGGTGCAGCCGGGCAGCACCCGGCGCAGGGACAGCGGCTCGCAGGTGGCGCACAGGGCGCCGTGGGCCCTGCCAACAGGTGCGGGGTCACCTGGGCACAGGTGGGCACGGGGGGAGCCTCGCCCGGGCTCAGCTGTGTGCCCTGCACCTGCACAGGTGAGCTCACCCGGGCTCAGGGGTGACTCCGCCCCTCCACCAGGTGTAGCCCTGCCCCTTCACCTGTCCACAGGTGTGACTCCTCCCCCCAGGTGTGGGCCTGCCCCCCCAGCTGTGGCTCCTCCCCTCCATAGCCGTAGCCCCGCCCCCCAGGTTTAGCCCCACCCCTTTACCTGTCCCTACCTGTCCCCATGTTTAGTTCCCACCCCTTCACATGTAGAATGCCACCTGCAGCCCCACCTGCACCTCGGGCCTTGACCCCGCCCCCTCACCTGTCCGTACCTCTCCCCAGGTGTAGCCCCGTCCCATCCCCAGGTGTAGCCCCGCCCCTCCCCAAGTTTGGCCCCGCCCGCAGCCGTAGCCCCGCCCCCTCACCTGTAGAAGGCCACCTGCAGCCCCACCTGCACCTCGGGCCTTGACCCCCGCCACCTCAGCTGTCCGTACCTGTCCCCAGGTGTAGCCCCGTCCCATCCCCAGGTGTAGCCCCGCCCCTCCCCAAGTTTGGCCCCACCCGCAGCCGTAGCCCCGCCCCCCTCACCTGTAGAAGGCCACCTGCAGCCCCACCTGCACCACGGCCTCGGCCCGGGGCCCCGCCCCCTCTCCGAAGCCCTCGTGGCTGAAGCAATGAACCTCCACGTCCGCCGCCAGGCTGGGGGCGGGGCGAGGGGCGGGTCACGCCCGGCCCCTCCCCTCACCCCCACACCCCACCCAGGCCCCTCCCCCCTTTCCCTCACCTGTCCAGGTGTCTCTTGGCGCGCTCCAGCTCCGCCCCCAGCTCGGCGCCGACGCTGAAGCGCAGCCGCTGCGGCGGGGGGAGGGCCGGGGGCGTGGCCTGGCGCGGGGGGGCGGGGCCGAAGCGGCGGCTGGGGAAAGGAGCACAGGTGAGGCTGGAACGGGAGGGGGCGTGGCTCGGTGAGGCCACGCCCACCGGGCTCACCTGTACTC
This sequence comes from Calcarius lapponicus, assembly GCA_039654755.1. Classification (NCBI taxonomy): domain Eukaryota; kingdom Metazoa; phylum Chordata; class Aves; order Passeriformes; family Fringillidae; genus Calcarius; species Calcarius lapponicus. The sequence continues at coordinate 6,714 of JBBFKN010000430.1, read as the reverse complement.
CAGGGCGTGGTCAAGCAGCTCGGCCACGGCGGCGCCGTCGATCACGGCCGGGTCCCAGAGGGCGCCGCAGGTGCCGTCCTGGCCAATCACCAGCTGCGGGGAGGGGAGGGGCGGGGCACACCTGGGCGGGTGAGAGGCACACCTGGCCACGCCCACTGCACCCAAAATCACCAAAAAAAAACCCCCAAAAAATAAAAAAAAACCACCCAAAAAGCCCCAAAGCCCCTGAGCTTTCACCCCCTGAAACAGCTGAGGTTGAAGGACATACCTGGGCAGGTGAGCGCACCTGGCCACGCCCACTGCACCGTAAAATTTTTTTAAATCGCCCCACCAAAAAACCAAAAAAGGAAAAACCCCGCCCCCCGAGCCGAAGCCCCCGCCGACCTGCAAAGTCTTACCCCACCCCCACACGCACTTGAGCAGGTGAAGCCACGCCCACAACAGTTTGAGCCCACCCCCACAGGTCTAACCCTGTCCCCTACAGGTTTAACCCCCCCCATTGAAGCCCCGCCCACCAGCAAGGTCCTATTCCGCCCCCAAAACACCTGAGCAGGTGAAGCCACGCCCACAGCAATTTAACCCGCCGCCACTGAAGCCCCGCCCACCTGCAGGGTCTTGTCCCACCAGCGATTGGCGCTGTTGGCGTTGGCCCCGCCCCCGTGCAGCACCTGGGCGGCCACGCCCTCGGGGCCACGCCCACTGGGCAGGGCCAGCACGGGCGAGTCCAGGCTCAGCACCAGGAGGCTCCTCTGGATCCGCCCCAGGGAGGCGCGGCTCAACCGGTCTGGGGGCGGAGCAAACGTTGGACACGCCCACTCGGCTCAGGTGAAGAGGCGGGGCTTCCCTTGGAAACGCCCAACCCCAAATTTGGGGGCTTTCCACCCAAAAATAGCTGGGAAATGCCCACCAAATCACCCCAAAAATCACTGCAAATTCATGCTAAAACTCCCAAAAATCCCCCCAAATCCCCTCCCAGCCCCACCCCGGCCACGCCCAGAACACACCCAGTTAGGCCCCTCCCTCAAAACAGGAAACCCCGCCCACAAATGACCATTTTCCCAAAAAAACCAGCCCAAAATCACCCCAAAACTCCCAAAAATCAACCCAAACCTCCCCAAAATTTTCCCAAAATCCCCTCCCAGCCACGCCCCGAGCACACCCAGTTAGGCCCCGCCCACAAAAAGGGGTTTTCCTCTCAAAATCCCTCCAAAAATCCCACCAAACCTCCCAAAAATCGCCTAAAATCCCCCCAAAATCCCTCCGAAATCCCGCCCCGGCCCCACCCAGCCGGGCCCCGCCCCGTTAGGCCCCGCCCCTCACCTCTCATCATGCTGCCGTGGACCCGCCCCCACTCGCGGCGCTGCTGCCCCGTCAGGAGCCCCCACGGGGGGGTGGGCGCGCGCCCCTCCCCCCCCCGCGCGCGCCCGGAGCCCCCCCAGGGCCGCCAGCAGGGCGGGGGGGGGGAGGGGCCGCCCCGAGGGGGTCGCGACCCCCACCAGGAAAAACTGGGGGGGGGCGGGGGGGGAAAGGGGGAGGGGGGGGAGACCCCCGAGATTTGGGTTAAAACGGGCAAAATAACAGCGGGAAAATTCGTTGAAATCGACACAGAATGACCCAAAATTGCCTCGAAATGGGCAAAAGTGACCCAAAATAACCCGAGACCCTCCCCTCTTCCACGGACCCCCAAAATCCCCCCCAAAATCCCCCCAAATCTGCCAAAAATCGCCCCCAAAATGCCCAAAAATCCCCCCAAAGACCCCCAAAATCCCCTCAAATCCCTCCAGGACCCCCCAAGACCTCTCAAACTCCCCAAAATCCCCCCAAAACCTCTCAAATCCCCCCCCCCAAAAATGCCCCCCAAAATCCCCTCAAATCCCCTCTAAATTCCTCCCAGACCCCCCCAGGACCCCCCAAAAAGCCCAAAAATCCCCCTAAAATCTCCCCCAAAATTCCCCCCATACCCCCCCAGCCCCTCCCCCCGCCCCTCCCCCACCTGCCCGTTGCTGCTGACGGTGACGAACGGGGGGGGCGGCGCCCCCGGGGGGGGTCTCAGCACCTCGTCCCGCCGGGGCCCCGGGACGCGGCACCCCCCGAAGGCGGCCTGGAGCCACGGCTCGGGGGGGTCACGGCTGGGAGGGGGAAAAAACCCAAATATCCCAAAATTAAAAAACAAATCCTGTTAAAAAAGCCCAAAAATGAAAAAAACCCCAAAATCTCATTAAATAACCCCAAAATCGCACCTGGCACCCCCCGAATGCGGCCTGGAGCCACAGCTCGGGGGGGGGTCACGGCTGCGGAGGGGGCACAGGGTCAGGGACACCCCAAAAAATCCCGAAATTTACAAAAAATCCCGTTAAAAACAAAAAAAAAAAGAAAAAACATAAAAATCTCATTAAATAACCCCAAAAATCCCCCCCCCCCCAAGAAACAAAACAAAAAATCCCCCGAAAACCCCAAAAAAACTCAAAAAAACCCCAAAATTTGCCCCAGATCACCTCTGGAGCTGCTCCCGATAGTCCAGAACTCCCGAGAGGAGCCGGGCGGCGAACCTGAACCAGTACAGACCAGTATGCACCAGTCAGAGACCGGGATAAACCAGTATGGACCGAGTATAAACCAATAACACCACTATGGACTAGTTAGAGACCAGTATGGACCAGTACGGACCAGTAACACCATTAAGGACCAATGAATTTCCCAATCCCATCCCAGTCACTCCCAGTTTGATCTTAGTCACTCCCAGTCCCTCCCATTCCCTCCCAGTATAACACAATCCTCTTCCAGTCGCTCCCAGTCGCTCCCAGTTTGATCCCAGTCCCCCCAGTCTCACCACAGCTGGCCCCTACAGTCCCCCCAGTCCCCCCCAGTTTGATCCCAGTCCCTCCCAGTCCCCCCCAGTTTGTCCCAGTCCCATCCCAGTCCCCCCCAGTCCCTCCCAGTCCCCCCCCGTCTCATCCCAGTCCCCCCCAGTTTGTCCCAGTCCCATCCCAGTCCCCCCAGTCCATCCCAGTCCCCCCCAGTCTCATCCCAGTCCCCCCCAGTTTGATCCCAGTCCCTCCCAGTCCATCCCAGTCCCCCCCAGTTTGTCCCAGTCCCATCCCAGTCCCTCCCAGTCCCCCCCAGTCCCATCCCAGTCCCCCCCAGTTTGTCCCAGTCCCATCCCAGTCCCCCCAGTCCCTCCCAGTCCCCCCCAGTTTGATCCCAGTCCCTCCCAGTCCCTCCCAGTCCCTCCCAGTCCATCCCAATCCCTCCCAGTCCCCCCCAGTTTGATCCCAGTCCCTCCCAGTCCCCCCCAGTTTGATCCCAGTCCCCCCCAGTCCCCCCCCAGTTTGATCCCAGTCCCCCCAGTCCCCCCCAGTCCCATCCCAGTCCCCCCCAGTTTGATCCCAGTCCCTCCCAGTCCCTCCCAGTCCCCCCCAGTCCCATCCCAGTCCCTCCCAGTCCCTCCCAGTCCCCCCCATCCCAGTCCCTCCCAGTCCCTCCCAGTCCCCCCAGTCTCACCAGAGCTGGCCCCTCCAGTCCCCCCAGTCCCGCGGGGTCAGCACCATCCCGGCGCTGCTGTGCACGGGCAGCGGGAGGCGCTCGCTGGAGCCCCAGGGCCACTCCTGAGACCCCCCCGGAGAGGACCCCAACACTGGGGAGGGGGCCCCGAAACATGGGGGGGGTCCCCCAAATCACCGAGATTCCCCCAAAATCCTGCCCCGAACCCCCCAAATCCTCCCCAACCCCCCAAGACTCCCCAAAATCTCACCCCAATTCCCTCAAGACCCCCCAAAACCCCCAAGCCCCCTCAAAATCCTCCCAATTCCCCTTAAGACCCCCCAAATCGTACCCAAACCCCCCTCAAATCCCCCCAAGACCCCCTCAAAATCCCCAAAATCCCTCAAGACCCCCCAATACCCCAAAATCCCGCTACAACCCCTCAAATCCCCCCCAACCCCCCCCAAACCCCTCAAATTCCCCCCCCAAAATCCCCCAAATTTCCCCCAAAATCCCCCCCAAAACGCCCCAAATCCCCCCAACCCCCCCCCAAAAAATCCTCAAAATCTCCCCCAAAATCCCCCAAATTTTCCTCAAACTCCCCCAAAACCCCTCAAACCCCACCCAAACCCCCTCAGGACCCCTCCCCAATTTGGGGGGCGGGGCCTCACTCACGGGCAGGCGCGGGGGGGCGGGGCGAGCTCTGCGCAGGCGCTCCTGCAGCCGTGGCCCCGCCCCCCCCGGCGCGCCGAAGTCGCTCACGAGGCGCCGCGCGCGTGCGCGTTCGGGGGGGGGCCGCGAGCGCCTCGAGCGCCCCCAGGAGGCGGCCCAGGGTAGCGGCCAGGCTGGGCAGGGGCGGGCGGGAGCCCCTCGGACACCGCCTGCAATTAATGAGGGGTTCGTTAATTAACGCGGTGTGCTTAATGACGCGGCCAGGCTGGGCAGGGGCGGGCGGGAGCCCTCGGACACCGCCTGCAATTAATAAGGGGTTCGTTAATTAACGCGGTGTGCTTAATGACGCGGTCAGGCTGGGCAGGGGCGGGCGGGAGCCCCCGGAAACCGCCTGCAACATTATGAGCTGTGGTTAATTAATGGGGTGCCGGTAATTGACGGGATTACCCCGAAATTAACGGGAGCCCCCCCGCTGGAATGAACGGGATCCGTCTAATTAAAGAGGTTTGGGTAATTAACGGGACCCCCCTCATTTAATGGGAACCCCCTAATTAACGGTATATCGGTAATTAACGAGGATATCGGCAATTGATAGGGATATTGATAATTAACGGGATACCCGAAATCAATGGGAGCCCCGGTTGGAATTACGGGACCCCCTGCCAATTAACGGGGTGCGGGTGATTAACGGGACCCCTCCCCCCAACTAACGAGGATATCGGTAATTAACGAGGATATCGGTAATTAATGGGGATATCGATAATTAACGGGGATATCCATAATTAACGGGATATCGGCAATTAGCAGAACCCCCCCCCGGCGGAATAACGGGGTGCGGGTAATTAATGGGACCCCCCCCAATTAAAAGGGCTCGGGTGATTAACCGGACCCCCCCTCATTTAATGGGACCCCCCCGTAATTAACGGTATATCGGTAATTAACGGGGATATCCGCAATTAACGGGGATATCCATAATTAACGGGATATTGGGAATTAACGGGACCCCCTCAATTAACGGGGTGTGGGTAATTAACGGGATATGGGCAATTAACGGGGGTGGGGGGAATTAACGGGGATATTGGTAATTAACGGGATATCGACAATTAACCGGACCCCCCAATTAAAGGGGTTCGGGTGATAAGAGAACCCTCTCAATTAATGGGAACACCCCTAATTAACGCGGTGTTAGTAATTAACGGGGATATCCATAATTAACGGGATATGGATAATTAACGGGACACCCCCGGCGGAATTAACGGGGTGTGGGTAATTAACGGGATATCGGCAATTAACAGGGACCCCCCCAATTAAAGGGGTTCGGGTGATTAACGAGACCCTCTCAACTAATGGGACCCCCCCTAATTAACGAGGATATCGGCAATTAACGGGATATCGGCAATTAACGGGACCCCCTCCCGGCGGAATTAAACGGCGTGCGGGTAATTAACGGGGACCCCCCTCAATTAATGGTAATCCCCCCATTTAAAAGGGTTCGGGTGATTAATGGAGACCCCTCCCAATTAATGGAACCCCCCAAAATCACTCGGGACCCCTCCCCAATTAACGCGGACCCCCCTAATTAACGCAGACTTCTCCCCAATTAACAGAGACCGCCTAAATTAACGCAGCCCCCTCCCCAATTAACGGGACCCCTCCCGTAATTAACGGGGACCCCCCCAAATCTCTCGAGACTCCTCCTCAATTAACGGGACCCTCCCCAATTAACAGAGAGCACTCTAATTAAAGGAGACCCCCCCCATATTAACCCAATTAACGGAGACACCCCCAAAATCACTCGGAGACCCCTCCCCAATTAACAGAGACCCCTCAAAATAACGGGGCCCCCTCCCCAATTAACAGAAACCTCCCAAGTCACTCGGAGACCCCTCCCCAACTGACAGAGACCCCTTTACTTAAGGCAGACCCCTCCCCAATTACCCAATTAACCGCGGCCTCCTCCCCAATTAACGGGACCCCCCCCCAAAGTCACTCGGGATCCCTCCCCATTAACAGAGACCCCCTAAATCAACGCAGCCCCCTCCCCAATTAAGGGGACCCCTCCAAATCACTCGGAGACCCTCCCCAATCAACGGGACCCCGCCAAAGTCACTCAGAGACCCCTCCCCAATTAACAGAGACCCCTCCCCAATTAACACGGACCCCTCTAATTACCGCAGCCCCCTCCCCAATTATCCCCGGTCCCCATCCCCGCCCCTCCCCCCCCTCGCGCGGACGTGCGGCCCCCGCACGAGCACCGGCCCTCCCCCACCCCCGGCCCCTCCCCCCCCCCCCCGCGCCCCCTCCCCCCCCCCCGGCCTCACTTTTGGGGTCTCCCCTCCTGGGGGGGGGCGGCGGCGCCCCCAGCCCCACAGCGAGCGCCCCATGGCCGCCCCTCCGCGCCAGGCCACGCCCACCGACCGCGCTCGGGCCAGCGCCCCCCTCCCCGTGGAGCACAGAAACCCCGCCCTCCATTGGCGAGGCCACGCCCCACTCGGCTGGACACGGCGGGGGAGGGGCCCCAAGGGATCCGGTCTGGCCCCACCCCCACGCGCAGGCCACGCC
>JBBFKN010000429.1:0-27616 GCA_039654755.1 Calcarius lapponicus | reverse complement strand
GACATTGGGGACCTTGGGAATATGGGGAACACTGTGGATACCAGAGGAATTGGTGGCTCTGGGGACATTGGGGACCCTGGGGACACTGGGGACACTGGGGACGTTGGGAATATGGGGAACACTGCAGATACTGGGGACATTGGTGGCTTTGGGGACACTGGGGACATTGGAGACACTTGAGGGCATTGGGGACATTGGGAATATGGGGAACACTGCAGATACTGGGGACATTGGTGGCTTTGGGGACACTGGGGGACATTGGGGACACTTGAGGACATTGGGGACCTTGGGAATATGGGGAACACTGCAGATACTGGGGACATTGGTGGCTTTGGGGACACTGGGGACATTGGGAATATGGGGAACACTGCAGATACTGGGGACATTGGTGGCTTTGGGGACACTGGGGACATTGGGAATATGGGGAACACTGCAGATACTGGGGACATTGGTGGCTTTGGGGACACTGGGGACACTGGGGACACTTGAGGACATTGGGGACATTGGGAATATGGACAACACTGTGGTTACCAGAGGAATTGGTGGCTCTGAGGACATTGGGGACCCTGGGGACCCTGGGGACACTGGGGACATTGGGAATATGGGGAACACTGCAGATACTGGGGACATTGGTGGCTTTGGGGACACTGGGGACATTGGGGACACTTAAGGACATTGGGGACATTGGGAATATGGGGAACACTGTGGATACCAGAGGAATTGGTGGCTCTGGGGACACTGGGGACCCTGGGGACACTGGGGACATTGGAAATATGGGGAACACTGCAGGTACTGGGGACATTGGTGGCTTTGGGGACACTGGGGACACTGGGGACACTTGAGGACATTGGGGACATTGGGAATATGGACAACACTGTGGATACCAGAGGAATCGGTGGCTTTGGGGACATTTGCGGACATTGGAGGCATTGAGGGCTTTGGGGACATTGGGACGAGGTGCCAGCGGTGGCACAGGTGACACAGGTGACACAGGTGACACAGGGACGGGGCGCTGCTGTCACCTGTCGCTGGCAGCCCTCGACGATGATCAGCTTCTGCTGGGGGGACGTGCGGGCGAACACGATCTCGGTGTGGTTGCGCAGGATCTCGTCCAGCTGCTCCGAGCTCATGTCCTTCAGGTCCGAGCCGTGCACCACGCACGCCTTGGCCTCCCTGGGGAGAGAGGGGGGTCACGGGGGGGTCAGCACCCCAAAATCTGCTCCAGCACCCCAAAATTCCTGGGAAGACCCCCAGGATCCCAAAATGCCCTCCCCAGCTGCTCTGAGCTCATGTGCTTCAGGTCCGAGCCATGTGCCGCGCACGCCTTGGTCTCCCTGGGAGGTCAGCACCCCAAAATTGGCACCCCAAAATTGACAACCCAAAACTGACACCCCAAAATTGACACCCCAAAATCAGCACCCCAAAATTGGCACCCCAAAATTGGCACCCCAAAATGCCCTCCCCAGCTGCTCCGAGCTCATGTCCTTCAGGTCCGAGCCGTGCACCACGCACGCCTTGGCCTCCCTGGGGGGCAGCACCTCAAAATCTGCTCCAGGACCCCAAAATTGACACCCCAAAATTGGCACCCCAAAATTGGCACCCCAAAATCGACACCCCAAAATCGACACTCTAAAACCAGCACCCCAAAACCGGCACCCCAAAATTGACACCCCAAAATCAGCACCCCAAAATCAGCGCCCCAAAATCCCTCCCCAGCTGCTCCCAGGTCAAGTCCTTCAGGTGTGACCATGCACCAAACACACCTTGGCCTCTCTGGGGGGTCAAAACCCCAAAATCAGCACCCCAAAATTGACACCCCAAAATCAGCACCCCAAAATTGACACCCCAAAGCCAGCACCCCAAAATTCCTTGGAAGACACCCTGGGACCCCCAAATCCTCTCAATTTCCCTGATCTGGCTCACCTAGGGTTCACCTGGGGTTCCTCTGGCTCACCTGGGGTTCACCTGTCTCACCTGGGGCTCACCTGGAGCTCACCTGGGGTTCACCTGGAGCTCACCTGGAGCTCACCTGGAGCTCACCTGGGGTTCATCTGTCTCACCTGGAGTTCACCTGTCTCACCTGGAGCTCACCTGGGGTTCACCTGGCTGACGGGGATGTCTCACCTGGGGCTCACCTGGGGTTCACCTGGCTCACCTGGAGCTCACCTGGGGTTCACCTGGAGCTCACCTGGAGCTCACCTGTCTCATGTGGAGCTCACCTGGGGTTCCTCTGGCTCACCTGGGGTTCACCTGTCTCACCTGGAGCTCACCTGGGGCTCACCTGGAGCTCACCTGGGGTTCCTCTGGCTGACCTGGGGTTCACCTGAAGCTCACCTGGGGCTCACCTGGGGCTCACCTGGCTGAGGGGGATGTCTCACCTGGGGTTCACCTGGTGTTCACCTGTTTCACCTGGGGCTAACCTGGAGCTCACCTGGGGTTCACCTGGAGCTCACCTGGGGTTCACCTGGCTCACAGGGATGTTCAGGGTGTCTCACCTGGGGTTCACCTGGCTCACAGGGATGTTCGGGGTGTCTCACCTGGGGCTCACCTGGGGTTCACCTGGCTCACAGGGATGTTCAGCCGCGCCGCGATGTCCTCCACGGTCTCGTTGCCCTCGGAGATGATCCCCACGCCCTTGGCGATGGCCTTGGCCGTGATGGGGTGGTCCCCGGTCACCATGATCACCTGGGGGACATCGGTCAGCACCTGGGCACACCTGGGGGACACTCTGGGGGCACCTGGGCACACCTGGGGGACACCTGGAAGCACCTGGAAGCACCTGGGCACACCTTGGGGACATATGGGGGACACCTGGGGACACCTGGGAACACCTGGGGGACACTTGGGGACACCTGAGGGACACCTGGGAGCACCTGGGGGCACCTGGGCACGCTTGGGGACACCTGAGGGAAACCTGGGGGTACTGCAGAGTGGTGGAAGCCAAGGGGAAATGGGGGGCCCAGGTGGGCTCACAGGTGGTTTTGGGGTACTGGGAGGGAGCTCAGGGGGGTTCTGGGGTCCCAGGTGGAGGTTTTGGGGTCCCGGTCTGGGGTTTTGGGGTCCCTCGTGGGGTCAGGGTGGGTTTTGGGGTCCTGGGCAGGCGCAGGGGGGTTTTGGGGTCCTGGGAGGGAGCTCAGGGGGGTTCTGGGGTCCCAGGTGGAGGTTTTGGGGTCCCGGTCTGGGGTTTTGGGGTCCCAAGTGGGGTCAGGGTGGGTTTTGGGGTCCTGGACCAGGGTTTTGGGGTCTTGGGGGGCTCAGGAGGGTTTTGGGGTCCTGGGCTGGGGTTGTGGGGTCCCTCGTGGGGTCAGGGTGGGTTTTAGGGTCCTGAGTGGGGTCAGGGTGGGTTTTGGGGTCCCGGGGGAGCTCAGGGGTTGTTTGAGGTCCTGGGCTGGGGTTTTGGGGTCCCTCGTGGGGTCAAGGTGGGTTTTGGGGTCCTGGGCGGGGGTTTTGGGGTCCCAGGGGGGCTCAGGGGTGTTTTGGGGTCCTGGGTGGGGGTTTTGGGGTCCCGGGGGGGCTCAGGGGGGTTTTGGGGGTCCCACCTTGATGCCGGCGCTCCGGCACTTGCCCACGGCGTCGGGCACGGCGGCGCGGGGCGGGTCGATCATGGACATGAGCCCCACGAAGCAAAGGTCGCTGGTGGGGAAATTCACCTCGTCCGCGTCGAAACGGAACCCGCGGGGGAACTTGTCCGGGGGCAGGTACAGGTGACAGAACCCTGGGGACACCAGGATGGGACAATGCGACCTCAGGGACACCAAAAACACCCCCAGAACTTGTCTGAGGGCAGGTACAGGTGACAGAACCCTGGAGACCACCAGGAACCCCCCAGGACCGTCCCCAAGCCCCCCCAGCTCCAGGTAGACATTCTAGAAGCTTCCTCCATGTTCTTATCCAGGATCTTCTTCCACAAATCCCCTCTTGATCCCTATCCAGTGACCCAGCGACCCCCAAATCTCCCCAGAACCCATCCCAGGACCCTCCCAGGACCCTCCCAGGACCCCCAGACCTACCCAGGACCCTCTCCCCGAGCCCCCCCAGCTCCAGGTAGGGGCTCTGGAAGGTTCCTCCATGTTCTTATCCAGGATCTTCTCCCACAAATCCCCTCTGGATCCCCTCTCCAGCCCCTCAGACCCCCCCAGAACCCATCCCAGGACCCCCCCAGACCTACCCAGGATCCTCTCCCCAAGCCCCCCCAGCTCCAGGTAGGGGTTCTGGAAGGTTCCTCCATGTTCTTATCCAGGATCTTCTTCCCCAAATCCCCTCTTGATCCCTATCCAGCGACCCAGCGACCCCCAAATCTCCCCAGAACCCATCCCAGGACCCTCCCAGGACCCCCAGACCTACCCAGGACCCTCTCCCCAAGCCCCCCCAGCTCCAGGTAGGCGTTCTGGAAGGCCTCGCGCATCTCCTGGTCCAGGGGCTGCTCCTGGCCCTGCAGGAGGATGCGGGAGCAGCGGTCCAGGATGCGCTCGGGGGCTCCCTTCATCACCAGCAGGTAGCCCTGGGGGTCCTCCTCGCGCTCGTGGATGGACAGCTGGACGCGGGGACGGACACAAGGGACGGCGGGGTCACGCGCCACGGTCAGCGTGGGGTCACCCAGAGCCACCCCAGGGTCACCCACCGACCATTCCAGTGTCACCAATGTCACCCAGAGCCATCCCAGGGTCACCCACCGACCACCCCAGTGTCACCAATGTCACCCAGAGCCATCCCAGGGTCACCCAGAGCCACCCCAGGGTCACCCAGAGCCACCCCAGGGTCATCAGAGCCACCCCAGGGTCACCCACCGACCATTCCAGTGTCACCAATGTCACCCAGGGCCACCCCAGGGTCACCCAGAGCCACCCCAGGGTCATCCACGTACTGCCCAGAGACCCCAGTTCCCCATCCCAGTGCCCCCAGTGCTCCCAGTGCCCCCAGTTCCCCAATGCACCCAGTTCCCCATCCCAGTTCTTCATCCCAGTGCCCCCAGTTCCCCCAGTTCCCCAATGCCCCCCAGTTCCCCCAGTGTCCCCAGTTCCCCATCCCAGTGCCCCCTTTGCTCCCAGTTCCCCCAGTGCCCCATCCCAGTTCCCCCAGTGCCCCCAGTTCCCCCAGTGCCCCATCCCAGCTCCCCCAGTGCCCCATCCCAGTTCCCCCAGTGCCCCCATTGCCTCCAGTGCCCCATCCCAGTTCCCCCAGTGCCCCCAGTGCCTCCAGTGCCCCATCCCAGTTCCCCCAGTTCCCCCATTGCCCCCAGTTCCCCCAGTTCCCCATCCTAGCTCCCCCAGTTCCCTCAGTTCCCCCCATTGCCCCCCATGTCCCCAGAGTCCCCAGTGTCCCCATTGCCCCCAGTTCCCCCAGTTCCCCCAGTTCCCCAGTGCCCCATCCCAGTTCCCCCAGTTCCCCCATTGCCCCCAGTGCCCCATCCCAGTTCCCCCATTGCCCCCAGTGCCCCATCCCAGTTCCCCCAGTTCCCCCATTGCCTCCAGTTCCCCATCCCAGTTCCCCCAGTGCCCCCAGTGCCCCATCCCAGTTCCCCCAGTGCCCCCAGTGCCTCCAGTGCCCCATCCCAGTTCCCCCAGTGCTCCCATTTCCTCCAGTGCCCCATCCCAGTTCCCCCATTGCCCCCAGTGCCCCCAGTGCCCCATCCCAGTTCCCCCAGTGCTCCCAGTGCCCCCCGTGCCCCCCGTGCCCTCACCTGGTACTTGTTGGTGGAGTTGAAGGGGATCTCGGTCACTTTGGGGTTCCTGTCCCGCATCCTCTTGACGGAGCCGCAGGACAGCTGGATGCACTTGAGCAGCGCCGACTCCGACGCGTCGCCGGCCGTGTCCCGCTGCGGGGACAGCGCTGTCACCTCGGCCTGGGGGGGCCCTGTCCCCTCTGTCCCCTCCCCCGGGGCACGGGGGACCCCCCCCCCCCCACCTTGGAGATGGAGACGTTCTCCTGGCCCGGCTTGAAGACGGCGCGGTTGCAGAGCCCCGCGATGCGCGCCAGGGCCGCCCAGGTGGGAGAGCGCTTGTCGAAGGTGGCACCTGGGGACACGGTCAGTGTCACCATCTGACACGCCTGGTGTCACCAGTGTCACCCATTGACCATCCCAGTATCAACCATTGACCACCCTGGTGTCACCAGGGCCACCCAGGTGGGAGAGCGCTTGTCGAAGGGGACACGGGGCACCACCAGGGCATGGCTGGTGTCACCAACTGACCAGCTTGGTGTCACCAGTGCCACCCATTGACCCCTGTGTCACCCATTGACCATCCCAGTATCACCCATTGACCACCCCGGTGTCACCAGGGCCGCCCAGGTGGGAGAGCGCTTGTCGAAGGTGGCACCTGGGGACACGGGGGCATTGTCAGGGCATGGCTGGTGTCACCATCTGATCCGGCTGGTGTCACCAACTGACCAGCCTGGTGTCACCAGTGTCACCCATTGAACATCCCAGTATCAACCATTGACCACCCTGGTGTCACCAGTGCCACCCACTGACCACCCCGGCATCACCAGGGCCGCCCAGGTGGGAGAGCGCTTGACGAAGGTGGCACCTGGGGACACAGGGCATTGTCAGGGACATGCATTGACCACGCTGGTGTCACCCACTGACCCCCCTGGTGTCACCCATTGACCACCCTGGTGTCACCCATTGACCACACCAGTGTCACCAGGGCCACCCAGGTGGGAGAGTGCTTGTCGAAGGTGGCACCTGGGGACACGGTCAGTGTCACCATCTGACACCCCTGGTGTCACCAGTGTCACCCATTGACCACCCCTGTGTCACCCATTGACCCCCCTGGTGTCATCCATTGACCACCCCAGTGTCACCAGGGCCACCCAGGTGGGAGAGCGTTTGTCAAAGGTGGCACCTGGGGACATGGGGCACTGTCAGGGCATGGCTGGTGTCACCATCTGACCAGCCTGGTGTCACCCATTGACCACCCTGGTGTCACCAGGGCCACCCAGGTGGGAGAGCGCTTGTCAAAGGTGGCACCTGGGGACACGGGGCACTGTCAGGGCATTGGGGTCCCAGGGGATTGGGGTTTTGGGGCATCAGGGTTTTGGGGGATTGGGGTGCCAGGGTGCTTGGGTACCGAGGTCCCAGGGCATTGGGGTTTTGGGGGATTGGGGTTTTGGGGGATTGGGGTTCCAGGGGATTGGGGTGCCAGGGATTTGGGTACCAAGGTCCCAAGGCATTGGGGTTCCAGGGCATTGGGGTGCCAGGGGATCAGGGTTTTGGGGGATCGGGGTTTTGGGGGATTGGGGTTCCAGGGGATTGGGGTGCCAGGGATTTGGGTACCGAGGTCCCAGGGCATTGGGGTCCCAGGGGATTGGGGTCCCAGGGGATCAGGGTTTTGGGGGATTGGGGTGCCAGTGTGTTTGGGTACCAAGATCCTAGGGCATTGGGGTCCCAGGGCATTGGGGTGCCAGGGGATCAGGGTTTTGGGGGATTGCGGTGCCAGGGGATTGGTGTTCCAGGGGATCAGGGTGCCAGGGATTTGGGTACCAAGGTCCCAAGGCATTGGGGTTCCAGGGCATTGGGGTGTTGGGGGATCGGGGTGCCAGGGATTTGGGTACCGAGCTCCCAGGGCATTGGGGTCCCAGGGGATCAGGGTGCCAGGGGATCAGGGTTTTGGGGGATTGGGGTTCCGGGGGATCGGGGTGCCAGGGGATTTGGGTACCGAGCTCCCAGGGCATTGGGGTCCCAGGGGCTTGGGGTCCCAGGGGATCAGGGTTTTGGGGGATCAGTGTTCCGGGGAATCGGGGGTGCCAGGGGATTTGGGTACCGAGCTCCCAGGGCATTGGGGTGCCAGGGGCTTGGGGTCCCAGGGGATCAGGGTTTTGGGGATCGGGGTTTTGGGGGATTGGGGTGCCAGGGGATCGGGGTTTTGGGGATCGGGGTTTGGGGGGATTGGGGTGCCAGGGGATCGGGGTTTTGGGGTCCCAGGGGATCAGGGTGCCAGGGGATCGGGTTTTGGGGATCGGGGTTTTGGGGGATCGGGGTTCCGGGGGATCGGGGTGCCAGGGGATTTGGGTACCGAGCTCCCAGGGCATTGTGGTCCCAGGGGAACGGGGTGCTGGGGGCACTGGGGGTTTCGGGGTGCCCCCGCTCACCCGACTGGTCCTCGGTGGTGTCGGCCTCGTGGATCTGGTTGTCGAACCACATGTGGGCCACGGTCATGCGGTTCTGCGTCAGTGTCCCCGTCTTGTCCGAGCAGATGGTGGAGGTGGAGCCCAGCGTCTCCACAGCCTCCAGGTTCTTCACCAGGCAGTTCTTCCTGGCCATGCGCTTGGCAGTGAGGGTCAGGCACACCTGGGGGGCACCCCGGGGTGTCACGGGGGTGGGACCCCCCCATATGAGGTGAGCAGACCCCTCTGACTCCAAAACTGGCACCAGAACCCCCAAAACTGGCACCAGAACCCCCAGAGGGTGCCCTCAGGGTGCCCTCAATACCTGAACCACCGTTGTCATTGGGGTCAGGCACACCTGGGGGGCACCCCGGGGTGTCACGGGGGTGGGACCCCTCATATGGGGTGAACAGACCCCCCTGACCCCAAAACTGAGCCCAGTGCCCTCCCAGTGCCCCCTCCCACCGCGACGGTGGCCAGCAGCCCCTCGGGCACGTTGGCCATGACGATGCCCACGAGGAAGATGATGGTGGATGCTCCCAGTCCATCCCAGTCCATCCCAGTCCCCAATATCTCCATCCCAGTCCATCCCAGTCCCTCCCAGTTTGTTCCCAGTGCCTCCCAGTTTGCTCCCAGTCCCTCCCAGTTCAATCCCACTCACGGTGACGGTGGCCAGCAGCCCCTCGGGCACATTGGCCACAATGATGCCGATGAGGAAGATGATGATGGATGCTCCCAGTCCCTCCCACTCCCTCCCAGTCCATCCCAGTCCAACCCAGTTCAATCTCAATCCCCAATATCTCTTTCCCAGTCACTCCCAGTCCCTCCCAGTACCTCCCAGTTCACTCCCACTCACGGTGACAGTGGCCAGCAGCCCCTCGGGCACGTTGGCCACGATGATGCCAATGAGGAAGATGATGGTCGATGCTCCCAGTTCAATCCCAATCCCCCGTATCTCCATCCCAGTCCATCCCAGTCCCTCCCAGTTTGCTCCCAGTCCCTCCCAGTTCAATCCCACTCACAGTGACGGTGGCCAGCAGCCCCTCGGGCACATTGGCCACGATGATGCCGATGAGGAAGATGATGGTCGATGCTCCCAGTTCAATCCCAATCCCCCGTATCTCCATCCCAGTCCATCCCAGTCCCTCCCAGTTTGTTCCCAGTGCCTCCCAGTTTGCTCCCAGTCCCTCCCAGTTCACTCCCACTCATGGTGACGGTGGCCAGCAGCCCCTCGGGCACATTGGCCACGATGATGCTGATGAGGAAGATGATGGCCTCATGCCCCTCCCAGTCCCTCCCAGTCCCTCCCAGTCCCTCCCAGTCCATCCCAGTTCAATCTCAATCCCCAATATCTCCTTCCCAGTCACTCCCAGTCCCTCCCAGTCCATCCCAGTTTGCTCCCAGTCCCTCCCAGTTCACTCCCACTCACAGTGACAGTGGCCAGCAGCCCCTCGGGCACGTTGGCCACGATGATGCCGATGAGGAAGATGACGGCCTCGAGCCAGGTGTAGCCGAGGATGAGCGAGAGGATGAAGAAGGAGAGGCCGAGGAAGACGGCGACGCCGGTGATGAGGCGGATGAAGTGCTCGATCTCCATGGCGATGGGCGTCCGGCCCACCTCCAGCCCCGAGGCCAGCGAGGCGATGCGGCCCATGACCGTGCGGTCACCCGTGGAGATGACGATGCCACGCGCGGTCCCTGCGGTGGCACCAGGGTGACAAAGAGCCCAGGGACATGGCAGGGACTGGGGGGATGGCACTGGGGACACTGGGATGGGGAACTGGGGGCACTGAGGGCAATGGGGGGCACTGGGGGCACTGGGGGCATTGGGATGGGGACACTGGGGGCACTGCAGTCACCCGTGGAGATGACGATGCCACCTGCGGTCCCTGGGGTGGCACCAAGGTGACAAAGAGCCCGGGGACACGGCAGGGACAGGGGTGATGGCGGTGGGGCATGGGATGGGGAGCTGGGGGAACTGGGGGAACTGGGGGCACTGGGATGAGGGCATTGGGATGGGGAACTGGGAGCACTGGGAGCACTGGGGGAACTGGGGGCACTGTGGTCACCCGTGGAGATGACGATGCCACACGCCATGCCTGTGGTGGCACCGAGGTGACAAAGGGCCCAGGGGGATGGCACAGGGCTGGGGGCATTGGGATGGGGAACTGGGGGCATCAGGGGCACTGAGGGCAATGGAATGGGGAACTGGGATGGGCACTGGGATGATCACTGGTTGCACTGGTGGCACTGGTGGCATTGGTATGGGCACTGGAGAACTGGTGGCACTGGGATGGTCACAGGCGGCACCAGTGGCACTGGGATGGTCACTGGTGGCACTGGGGGCACTGGTGGCATTGGGATGGTCACTGGGGCACTGGCGGCACTGGGATGGGCACTGGTGGCACTCGGATGAGCACTGGGTGCACTGGGATGGGCACTGGGGGCACTGGTGGAACTGGGATGGTCACTGGTGGCACTGGTGGCATTGAGATGGTCACTGGGGCACTGGTGGCACTGGGATGGGCACTGGTGGCACTGGTGGCACTGGGATGGTCACTGGGGCACTGGTGGCACTGGGATGGGCACTGGTGGCACTGGGGGCACTGGTGGCATTGGGATGGTCACTGGGGCACTGGCAACACTGGGATGGTCACTGGTGGCACTCGGATGAGCACTGGGTGCACTGGGATGGGCACTGGGGGCACTGGTGGAACTGGGATGGTCACAGGTGGCAGTGGGATGGGCACTGGGTGCACTGGGATGGTCACAGGCGGCACCGGTGGCACTGGGCTGGGCACCGATTGGCACAGGTGGCACTGGTGGCACTGGGGACACCGGGGACACCCCACCTTCGACGCAGTTGGTGGAGAAGAAGCAGATGTTGCGCGTCTCCAGCGGGGTTCTCGTGCGTGAACTCCGGGGAGCGCGTCTGGGGCTCCGACTCGCCCGTCAGGGAGGAGTTATCCACCTGGGGGGCAGGACTGGGGTCATGGGGGGACTGGGGAGGTTTGGGGTTATGGGGGGGATTGGTGGAGTTTGGGGGGGATTGGGGTTATGGGGTTATGGGGGAATTTGGGGTTATGGGGGGATTGGGGGGTTTGGGGTTATGAGGGAGACTGATGGAGTTTGGGGGGGATTGGGGTTATGGGGGATTGGGGGAATTTGGGGTTATGGGGGGATTGGGGGGGGTTGGGGTCATGGGGGGATTGGGGGGAATGGGTGGGAATTGGGGTATTGGGAGGGTTGGGGTTATGGGGGAATTTGGGGTTATGGGGGGATTGGGGCATTTGGGGTTATGGGGGGATTGGGGGGAATGGGTGGGAATTGGGGTATTGGGAGGGTTGGGGTTATGGGGGAATTTGGGGTTATGGGGGGATTGGGGGGGTTTGGGGTTATGGGGGGATTGGGGGGAATGGGTGGGAATTGGGGTATTGGGAGGGTTGGGGTTATGGGGGAATTTGGGGTTATGGGGGGGATTGGGGGCATTTGGGGTTATGGGGGGATTGGGAGGGTTTGGGGTTATGAGGGGGATTGGTGGAGTTTGGGGGGAATTGGGGTTATGGGGTTATGGGGGAATTTGGGGTTATGGGGGGGATTGGGAGGTTTGGGGTTATGGGGGGATTGGGGGGAATGGGTGGGAATTGGGGTATTGGGAGGGTTGGGGTTACGGGGGAATTTGGGGTTATGGGGGGACTGGGGAGGTTTGGGGTTATGGGGGATACTGATGGAGTTTGGGGGGGATTGGGGTTATGGGGGATTGGGGAGGTTTGGGGTTATGGGGGATTGGGGTTGCTGGGGGGGATTGGGGTTATGGGGGGATTGGGGAGGTTTGGGGTTATGGGGGGGACTGGGGGGAATGGGTGGGAATTGGGGTATGGGAGGGTTGGGGTTATGGGGGAATTTGGGGTTATGGGGGGATTGGGGGGTTTGGGGTTATGAGGGAGACTGATGGAGTTTGGGGGGGATTGGGGTTATGGGGTTATGGGGGAATTTGGGGTTATGGGGGGGACTGGGGGGGTTTGGGGTACAAGGGCTATGGGGGGGTTGGGGTTATGGGGCCTGTGGGGGGATTGGGTGGGTTTGGATGTCCCACCATGCCCACCTTGCAGCCGTGGGAGGAGATGATCCTCATGTCCGTGGGCACCCTGTCCCCGATGCCCCCAGTGTCCCAATGTCCCCAATGTCCCCAACATCCCCAATGTCCCCAATGTCCTCTCAGTGTCCCCAGTGTCCCCAATGTCCCCAATGTCCTCTCAGTGTCCCCAATATCCCCAGTGTCCCCAGTGTCCCTGTGCCCACCTTGCAGCCGTGGGAGGAGATGATCCTCATGTCCATGGGCACCCTGTCCCCAATGTCCCCAATGTCCCCGGTGTCCCCAATGTCCCCAATATCCCCAATGTCCTCTCAGTGTCCCCAGTGTCCCCAATGTCCCCAATGTCCCCAGTGTCCCCATGCCCCCCGTGCCCACCTTGCAGCCGTGGGAGGAGATGATCCTCATGTCCATGGGCATCCTGTCCCCAATGTCCCCAATGTCCCCAGTGTCCCCAGTGTCCCCAATGTCCCCAATATCCCCAGTGTCCCCAGTGTCCCTGTGCCCACCTTGCAGCCATTGGAGGAGATGATCTTCATGTCAGCGGGCACCCTGTCCCCAATGTCCCCAATGTCCCCTCAGTATCCCCCGTGTCCCCAATGTCCCCAATGTCCCCAATATCCCCAATGTCCACAATGTCCCCAGTGTCCCCAGTGTCCCCAGTGTCCCCATGCCCCCCGTGCCCACCATGCAGCCATGGGAGGAGATGATCCTCATGTCCGCGGGCACCCTGTCCCCAATGTCCCCAATATCCCCAGTGTCCCCAATGTCCCCAATGTCCCCAGTGTCCCCCCAGTGTCCCCAATGTCCCCATGCCCCCCGTGCCCACCTTGCAGCCGTGGGAGGAGATGATCCTCATGTCCGCGGGCACCCTGTCGCCGCCCTTCACCTCCACCAGGTCTCCCACCACGACATTCTCGGCGTTGATCTGGATCTTCTCGCCCTCGCGGATCACCAGCGCTTGCTGGGGGGCACCGGGCACTTCAGGGGGTGCCCACCCCAGCCCCGAGCCCCCTCCCCACCCCACCGTGCCCCCCTGCCCACCTGGGGCACCATGTTCTTGAAGGAGTCCATGATCTTGGAGCTCTTGGCCTCTTGGTAGTAGGAGAAGCAGCCGGTGACGATGACGACGGCGGCCAGGACCACCCCCAGGTACAGCTGGCACCATGGGGGGGGCACCTCAGCACCTGGGGGGCACCGAGGAACCCCCCGGGACCCCCAGAATGGGGTGGCAGGGAGGGGACACCCCCGGTGGTTTGACATCCCCCCCACACCCACAGCTGAGGGCTGGCACGGCGTGGGGAGGGGACAAGGGACCTCGGGTTTGTGCCACCCCCAGTGCCAGCGTCCTCATGGCACCTTGATGCGGCTCTTCCCATGATCCCAGAGCCCCCCAGTGTCCCCCATGCCCCCCATGCCCCCTGATGCCCCCTGTGCCACTTGTGTCCCCATACCCCCCATATCCCCAGTGTCCCCTGTGACCCCTTTGTCCCCTATAGCCCCCATGCCCCCTGTGTCCCCAATCCCCCTGTGCCCCCCATGCCCCCCATGCCCCCCATACCCCCCATGTCCCCAGTGTCCCCACTCCCCCCGTGCCCCCCATGCTCCCAGTGTCCCTGGTGTCCCAGTGTCCCCCATGCCCCCTATACCCCCCATGCCCCTGGTGCCCCTCATGTCTCTGGTGTCCCCCATGCCCCCCATGCCCCCTGATGCCCCCTGTGTCCCCTGATGCCCCCCATATCCCTGGTGTCCCCCATGCCCCCTGTGTCCCCTGTGTCCCCTATAGTCCTCACGCCCCCCCGTGCCCCCCATGTTCCCAGTGTCCCCAATCCCCCTGTGCCCCCCATGCCCTCCGTGTCCCTGGTGTCCCCCGTGCCCCCCATGCCCCCTATGCCCCCCATGTCCCTGGTGTCCCCCGTGCCCCCCATGCCCCCCATGCCCTCCGTGTCCCTGGTGTCCCAGTGCCCCCCATGCCCCCCATGCCCTCCGTGTCCCTGGTGTCCCAGTGCCCCCCATGCCCCCCATGCCCTCCGTGTCCCTGGTGTCCCAGTGCCCCCCATGCCCCCCATGCCCTCCGTGTCCCTGGTGTCCCAGTGCCCCCCATGCCCCCCATGCCCCCTATACCCTCCATGCCCCCAGTGCCCCCCATGCCCCCCATGTCCCTGGTGTCCCCCATGTCCTCCGTGTCCCCAATCCCCCCACACCCCCCATGCCCCCTATGCCCTCCGTGTCCCTGTGCCCCCCATGCCCCCCATGACCCCCATGCCCCCTATACCCCCACTGCCTCCCATGCCCCTGATGCCCCCCATGCCCCCCATGCCCCCCATGCCCCCCGTGTCCCTGGTGTCCCAGTGCCCCCCATGCCCCCCATGCCCCCTATACCCCCATTGCCTCCCATGCCCCTGATGCCCCCCATACCCCCAGTGCCCCCCTGTGTCCCGGTGCCCCCCCATGCCCCCCATGCCCCCCATGCCCTCCGTGTCCCTATGCCCCCCATGCCCCCCGTGTCCCCCATGCCCCCCATGCCCTCCATGTCCCTGTGCCCCCCATGCCCCCCATGCCCCCCATGCCCTCTATACCCCCATTGCCTCCCATGCCCCTGATGCCCCCCATACCCCCATTGCCCCCCATGCCCCTGGTGCCCCCCCATGCCCCCCATGCCCCCCATGCCCCCCGTGTCCCTGGTGTCCCAGTGCCCCCCATGCCCCCATGTTCCTGGTGTCCCCCATGTCCCCCATGCCCCCCATGCCCCCCATGTCCCTGGTGTCCCCCATGTCCTCCGTGTTCCCAATCCCCCCACACCCCCCATGCCCCCCATGCCCCCTATACCCCCATTGCCTCCCATGCCCCTGATGCCCCCTATACCCCCAGTGCCCCCCTGTGTCCCGGTGCCCCCCATGCCCCCCATGCCCCCCATGTCCCTGGTGTCCCTGGTGTCCCCCATGCCCCCCATGCCCCCCATGCCCCCCGTGTCCCCGCGTCCCCTGTGGCTCACGTTGTCGTTGGCGGGCTCGTCCTCCATGGCGGCCTGGATGCCATAGGCCAGGAAGCAGAGGATGGCGCCGATCCAGAGCAGGATGGAGAAGCCCCCGAAGAGCTGCCGGCAGAACTTCACCCACTCGGGCGTGGTGGGAGGGGGCGTCAGCGCGTTGGGGCCGTCCTGGACCAGGATCTCGGCAGCGCGGGCGTTGGTCAGGCCCTGTGGGACATGGGGACACCACGGGGACACGGTGACACCACGGGGACACGGTGACACTGGGGACACAGGGACAGCAGGGACACCAGGACAGCAGGGACACGGTGACACCACAGGGACACGGTGACACTGGGGACAAAGGAACAGCAGAGACACCAGGACACAGGGACAGCAGGGACATGGGGATAGCAGGGGGACACAGTGACACCAGGGGGACACGGTGACACCATGGGGACACGGTGACACTGGGGACACAGGAACAGCAGGGACACCAGGACACAGGGACAGCAGGGACATGGGGAAAGCAGGGGAACACGGTGACACCAAGGGGACATGGAGATAGCAGGGGGACATGAGGGACATGGGGACACCGGGGGGACACGGTGACACTGGGGACATGGGGACATCGGGGACATGGTGACACAAGGGGAACATGGGGACACCAGGGACATGAGGACAGCAGGGACATGGGGACACTGGGGGGATACGGTGACACTGGGCACATGGGGACAGCAGGGGGACACGGTGACACCATGGGGACACGGTGACACCACGGGGACACGGTGACACTGGGGACACAGGAACAGCAGGGACACCAGGACACAGGGACACAGGGACATGGGGAAAGCAGGGGGACACGGTGACACCAAGAGGACATGTGGATAGCAGGGACACAGGGACAGCAGGGACATGGGGACACCGGGGGGGGACACAGTGACACTGGGGACACGGGGACATCGGGGACATGGTGACACAAGGGGAACATGGGGACACCAGGGACATGAGGACAGCAGGGACATGGGGACACTGGGGGATACGGTGACACTGGGCACATGGGGATAGCAGGGGGACATGGTGACACCAGCACCAGGGGGACATGGGGACACCATGGGGACACGGTGACACTGGGGACACAGGAACAGCAGGGACACCAGGACATGGGGACATCAGGGACATGGGGACACAAGGGGGACATGAGGACACCAGGGACATTGGGATTGAGGGATGTGAGGGTAGAGGGACACAGGGACACGGTGACACCAGGGGGACACAGGGACATGGGGACACCAGGGACATGAGGACAGCAGGAACATGGGGACACTGGGGGGACACGGGGACACTGGGCACATGGGGACAGCAGGGGGACACCAGGGACATGGGGACACGGGGACACAATGACACAGGGACACAGGGGGACAAGGACAGAGGGACACAGGGACACAATGACACAGGGACACGGGGACAGAGGGACACAGGGACACGGGGACATCTCACCCGGGACAGGTCCACCTGGTACTCTTCCCTGCCCAGCTCATCCAGGGACAGTTTGTGGTCATCCTGAGGGACAAATGCCACCGCCAGTCACCGCGCCCCCAGCCACTGTCCCCCTGTCACCCCTGTCCCCCGTGTCCCTCCTGGCACGGCCAGCTGTCCCCAGGGTCCCACACCCGCCCACGTCGCCCATGGTGTCACCTCAGCTGGGTGACATGGGACAGCTGTCCCCGTGTCCCCAGTCACCCCAGCAGGGTGGCATGTCCCATGTCACCCACGTCCCTCTGGATGGGATGACACAGCCAGCTGTCCCCGGAGTCCCATGCCATCGTGTCATTGTGTCGCCCATGTCACCCATGTCCCCAGGAATGCAATGACATGGCCACCAGCTGTGTCCCTCATGTCCCCAGTGTCACCCATGCCCCCTATGTCCCCGTGTCCCCCTGTCACTGTCCCCAATGTCCCCTGTCCCCATGCTCTTCGTGTCCATGTCCCCTTGCTGTCCCCTGTCTGTCCCGCCATGTCCCATGGCCCCTGTCCCCTCGCTGTCTGGTGTCCCCATGTCCCTGTCACTGTTCTCTGGCTGTCCCCTTTCTGTCCCCGTGTCCCTGTATCCCCTGGCTGTCCCCATGTCCCCCTGTCCCCATGTCCCTGTCACTGTCCCCTGTCCCTGTCCCTGTCGCTATCCCCTGTCCCCTCACTGTGCCCTGTCTGTCACCCCTGTCCCCATGTCCCTGCCACTGTCCCCTGTCTGTCCCCCATGTCCCCATGTCCCTTGTCCCTGTCACTGTCCCCTTGCTGTCCCCTATCTGTCCCCCATGTCCCCATGTCCCTGTCACTGTCCCCTATCTGTCCCCCATGTCCCCATGTCCCTGTCCCCCTGTCTCCTGTCTTGTCCCATGTTCCCATGTCCCCTGTCCCTGTTGCTATATCCCCCTGTCCCTGTCCCCCATGTCCCCGGTGTCCCCATGTCCCCCATGTCCCTGTCCCTGTCTCTATTCCCTGTCCCCTCACTGTCCCTCATGTCCCCATGTCCCCGTGTCCCCATGTCCCCATGTCCCCGTCCCTGTCGCTTATCTCCCCTATCCCTGTCCCCCAATGTCCCCCTGTCCCTGTCACTATCCCCTGTCCCCCCCCATGTCCCCATGTCCCTGACCCTGTCCCCCATGTTCCCATGTCCCTGTCCCCATCCCCACTTCACCAGGTTCACCCTCCTTCTCAGCTCATCCAGCTCCTTCTCCTTCTGCTTCCTCTTCCCTGCCGCCGTTCTCGGACGTGGTGGCCGCGGGCGAGTACTCGCGGCCCGGCCTGCGGGGACCCCCCCGGTGGGCACGGGCACCCCCCCGCGGCCAGTGGCACCCCCCCGTGCCCCCCCCCGCCAGCCCAGGCCATTACCGTGGGCGTGGAGGTCACGGCCAGCACCGGCGGTCACCGTGGCCACCGGCATCGTCGGGGGGGGCGGGCGGGCACCGGGCACCGGCGCGGGCGGGGGGGGGGCACGGCGGGGGGGGGCGCGGCCGGGGGGGGTCAGCGGGGACACCTGGGGGGGGTCATGGGGAAGGGGGGGTGTGGTCAGCAGGGTGGCACTGGGTCATTGTGGTCATTGAGGGGTCATAGTGGTCACCAGAGTGGCATTGTGGGTCACCAGGGTGGCATTGAGTGGTCATTGGGGGGTCATTTGTGGTCATTGAGGGGTCATTGTGGTCACCAGGGTGGCATTGTGGTCATTGAGGGGTCACTGTGGTCACCAGGGTGGGCACTGGGGTCATTGTGGTCATTGAGGGGGTCATGGTGGTCACCAGGGTGGCACTGGGGTCATGGGGAGTCATTGTGGTCACCAGGGTAGCACTGTGGTCACCAGGGTGGCACTGTGGTCATTGTGTCACCGACCCCAGGGTGGCACTGGGGTCATTGTGGCCATTGAAGGGTCATGGCGGTCACCAGGGTGGCATTGTGGTCATTGAGGGGTCATTAGTGGTCATTGAGGGGTCACTGTGGTCACCAGGGTGGCCATTTGGTCATTGAGGGTCACTCGTGGTCACCAGGGGTGGGCATTGTGGTCACACAGGGTGGCATTGTGGCCATTGAGGGGTCATTGTGGTCAGCAGGGTGGCAACTGTGGTCATTGAGGGGTCATTGTGGTCACCAGGGTGACACTGTGGTCATTGTGTCACCGACCCCAGGGTGGCACTGGGGTCATTGTGGCCATTGAGGGGTCATTGTGGTCACTGAGGGGTCATGGCGGTCAGCAGGGTGGCATTGTGGTCATTGAGGGGTCACTGTGTCACCAGGGTGGCACTGTGGTCACCAGGGTGGCATTGTGGTCATTGAGGGGTCGCTGTGGTCACCAGGGTGGCATTGGGTCATGGGGAGTCATTGTGGTCACCAGGGTGGCACTGTGGTCATGAGGAGTCATTGAGGTCACCAGGGTGGCATTGTGGTCATTGTGTCACTGACCCCAAGGTGGCACTGGGGTCATTGTGGTCATTGAGGGGTCATGGTGGTCACTTGGGGGTCACTGTGGTCACCAGGTGGCATTGTGGTCATTGAGGGGTCATTGTGGTCGTTGAGGGGTCATTGTGGTCACCCAGGGTGACACAGGGTCATGGGGAGGTCATTGTGGTCACCAGGGTGGCACTGTGGCCATTGTGTCACTGACCCTAGGGTGGCACTGGGATCATTGTGGCCATTGAGGGTCATTGTGGTCACTGAGGGGTCACTGTGGTCAGCAGGGGTGGCATGGTGGTCATTGAGGGGTCACTGTGGTCACCCAGGGTGGCACTGTGGTCACTAGGGTACACTGTGGGGTCACCAGGGGGGTCACTATGGTCACTAGAGTGACATTGTGGCCATTGAGGGGTCATTGTGGTCGTTGAGGGGTCATTGTGGTCACCAGGGTGGCACTGTGGCCATTGAGGGGTCACTGTGGTCACCAGGGTGGCATCGTGGTCATTAGGGTGACACTGAGGGGTCACCAGGGGGGTCACAGTGGTCACTAGAGTGACATTGTGATCATTGTAGGGGTCATTGTGGCCATTGAGGGGGTCCACAGTGGTCATGAAGATGTCAGTGTGTTTTACTGAGGTGGCCCTGTGGTCACCAGGGTGGCATTGTGGGCCATTGAGGGGTCATTTGTGGTCATTGAGGGGTCACTGTGGTCACCAGGGTGGCACTGTGGTCACTAAGAGAGACATTGTGGTCATTGAGGGTTCATTGTGGCCATTGAGGGGTCACTGTGGTCAAGAAGAGGTCACGGTGGTGACCAGGGGTGACATTGTGGTCACCAGGGTGCATCGTGGTCACTAGGGTGACACTGTGGGGGTCACCAGGGGGTCACTGTGGTCACCAGGGGCCACTGTGGCTCTGTGGGTCACCATGGCCATGGGTGGTCACTGTGGCCATGGGGAGTCCCTTGGACACCGGAGCGTCACCGCAGCCAGGGGGTGTCACCGTCAGCGCCCACCCTGGGCGTGCCACCGTCACCCGTGGGCGATGTCACTGTCCCCACAGGGGTGACACTGTCACCGCGAGGTGTTTCACTGTCCCCACAGTGGCGTGACTGTCACCGTGGGGGTGTCACCGCAGCCAGGGGGGTGTCACTGTCACTGTGGGGGTGATCACTGTCCCCACAGCGGTGTCACTGTCCCCATGGGGGAGTCACCGCAGGCAGAGGGGGTGTCACTGTCCCCACAGGGGTGCCACTGTCACCATGGGGGTGTCACTGCAGGCAGGGGGGTGTCACTGTCACCATGGGCGTGTCACTGTCCCCGTAGGGGTGTCACTGTCACCATGGGGAGTCACCACAGGCAGGGGGGTGTCACTGTCACCATGGGGGTGTCACTGTCCCCACAGGGGTGTCACTGTCACCGCAAGTGTTTCACTGGTCCCCACAGTGGCGTGACTGTCACCGTGGGGGTGTCACCGCAGCCAGGGGGGGTGTCACTGTCACTGTGGGGCGTGTCACTGTCCCCACAGGGGTGCCACTGTCACCATGGGGGTGTCACTGTCCCCACAGGGGTGTCACTGTCACCGCAAGTGTTTCACTGTCCCCACAGTGGCGTGACTGTCACCGTGGGGGTGTCACCGCAGCCAGGGGGGTGTCACTGTCCCCGTAGAGGTGTCACTGTCCCCACAGCGGTGTCACTGTCACCGTGGGGGTGGTCACCGCAGCCAGGGGGGGTGTCACTGTCACTGTGGGCGTGTCCCTGTCCCCACAGCAGTGTCACTGTCCTGTGGGCATGTCACTGTCACCATAGGGGGGGGTGTCACTGTGGGGTGTCCCTGGCCCCACAGCGGTGTCACTGTCACTGTGTGTCACTGTCACCATGTGTCACTGTCCCACAGGGGTGTCCCTGTCCCCACAGGGGGGGTGTCACTGTCACCACGGGGGTGTCACCACAGCCAGGGGGGGTGTCACTGTCTCCATGGGGGTGTCACTGTTCCTGTGGGTGTGTCACTGTCCCCACAGCGGTGTCACTGTCCCCACAGGGGGGTCACTGTCACCATGGGGGTGTCACTGTTTACTGTCCCTGTGGGCATGTCACTGTCCCCACAGGGGGGGTGTCACTGTCTCCATGGGGGTGTCACTGTCCCCACAGGGGTGTCACTGTCCCCACGGGGGTGTCACTGTGGGGGGTGTCACCGTCACCGTGTGTGTGTCCCCCCCCCTCTGTCCCCCCCCCCTGTCCCCCCCCCTGTCCCCCCCCCTGTCCCCCCCCCTGTCCCCAGGGGTCCCCGCTGTCCCGGGGGGGGCGGGGCCGATGTCATGGAAATCTCCGGGAGCCAAAACCAACACCGGGACCGGGGGGGGGGGGGCTCGAATTACCGGGGGGGGGGACACGGGGGGGGGCACCCCCCAAACAACACCGGGGGGGGGGGTGGGACAGACCCGGGGGGAGGGGGTTTCCCTGCCCCACCCCCAACACGGGGGGACCCCCAATTGTGCTTCCCCATTTTGGGGGGGGGAACCCCACCTGAGGGACCCCCCCCCGCTTTTGGATATGTGTGGGGGGGGGGCAGGGGGGGGTGTCGGGTGTCGCACGCGCGTGTGTCCCCCCCCATTCCCCCCCCCGCATTGGGGACGGCCCCAAGGGGACACCGCGGGGGGGGTCGGGACCACCCCCAAGCCAGAGGGGACCCCCCCCCGAAATTTTGGGTGGGTGCCAATGGGGGGGGGGGGGGTCCGGGCCCCCACCCAGCGGGGTCCCCGTGAATTTTGGGTGGGTGCCCGCAATGGGGGGGGGGGGGTCCGGGAGCGGGGGGGCGGGGCGCGGGGCCAGCGTTGCTCGGGGCCCCCCCGCGGGCGTTGCCGGGCACCGGGAGCGGAGCTCGGGGCAGCCGCGGGCACCGAGCCACGCGCGATGGGGGGGTTGGCACGGGGGGGGGGGTCCCGCCCACGGGGCTGGCGATTCACAGCGCGGGGGGGGGAAAATGGGGACCCCCCCCCACCCCTAAAAATGTGACCCCGATTTAGGGGGGTGAGACCCACGCGGGTTCTGCGAGCCCGGGGGGGGTTTTGGCAATGGGGGGGGAAAAATTTGGGTTGGGGGGTCCTGGGGGGGATCCTGTGATTTTGGGGTGGGGGGGGGGTCCCCAGGGGTGGTCACGGGTGGGGGCCAACCCTGGGGAAGGGTCCCGGGGGGGCTTTCCCGTGTGGGGGGGTCCCGAGTGGTTTTGGGGGTACCCTGAGTGGGGCTGGGGTCTCTCGGGTGAGTTTGGGGTGTCCCGAGTGGTTTTGGGGTCTCTCGGGTGAGTTTGGGGTGTCCCGAGTGGGTTTGGGGTCTCTCGGGTGGGTTTGGGGTCTCTGGGGTGAGTTTGGGGTGTCCCGAGTGGTTTTTGGGGTGCCCCGGGTGGGTTTTGGGGTCCCTTGGGTGGGTTTGGGGCCCCTGGTGTGGGTTTTGGGGTCCCTTGGGCGGGTTTGGGGTTCCCCGAGTGGGTTTGGGGTGCCCCGAGTGGTTTTTGGGGTGCCCTGGGTGGTTTTTGTGTGTCCCGGGTGAGTTTGGGGTGCCCCGAGTGGTTTTTGGGGTCCCTTGGGTGAGTCTGGGCTGCCCCGAGTGTTTTTGGGGTGTCCCGAGTGGTTTTTGGGGTCCCTTGGGTGGGTTTGGGGTGCCCAGCGTGGGGGGGGCTCCGCGCATGGGGGTGTCCCGGGTGGTTTTGGGGTCTCTAGGGTGAGTTTGGGGTGCCCCGAGCGGATTTTGGGTTCCCTTAGGTGGGTTTGGAATGCCCGAGTGGTTTTTGGGGTATCTCAGATGGGTTTGGGGTGTCCCGAGTGAGTTTGGGGTGTTCCACATGGGGGGGCTCCGCGTGTGGGGGTGTCCCGGGTGGATTTTGGGGTCTCTCGGGTGATTTTGGGATCTCTAGGGTGAGTTTGGGGTGTCTCGAGTGGATTTTGTGGTCCCTTGGGTGGGTTTGGGGTGCCCCGAGTGGTTGTTGGGGTCCCTTGGGTGGGTTTGGGGTCTCTCAGATGGGTTTGGGGTGCCCGAGTCGGGGGTGGCTCCGCGCGTGGGGTGCCCTGAGTGGTTTTGGGGGTCCCTTGGGTGGGTTTGGGGTGCCCGAGTGAGTTTGGGGTGTCCCGAGCAGATTTTGGGGTCCCTTGGGTGGGTTTGGGGTGTCTGAGTGGTTTTTGGGATATCTCAGATGGGTTTGGGGTGCCCGAGTCGGGGGTGGCTCCGCTCGTGGGGGTGTCCCGGGTGGTTTTTGGGGTCTCTCGGGTGGTTTTGGGGTCTCTAGGGTGAGTTTGGGGTGCCCCGAGTGGTTTTTGGGTTCCCTTGGGTGAGTCTGAGGTGCCCCGAGTGTTTTTGGGGTGCCTCGAGTGGTTTTTTGGGGTCCCTTGGGTGGGTTTGGGGTGCCCAGCGTGGGGGGGCTCCGCGCGTGGGGGTTCCCGGGTGGTTTTGGGGGTCTCTAGGGTGAGTTTCGGGTGCCCCGAGTGGTTTTTGGGGTCTCTCGGGAGGGTTTGGGGTGCCCCGAGTGGATTTGGGGTCCCTTCGGTGGTTTTGGGGTCTCTCAGATGGGTTTGGGGTGCCCGAGAGGGGGGGAGCTCCGCGCGTGGGGTGCCCCGAATGGGTTTGGGGTGCCCCCGAGCGGGTTTGGGGTGTCCCGAGTGGATTTGGGGGTCTCTCGGGTGATTTTGGGATCTCTACGGTGAGTTTGGGGTGCCCCGAGTGGTTTTTGGGTCCCCTTGGGTGGGTTTGGGGTGCCCGAGTGGTGTTTGGGGTGTTCCGCATGGGGGTGGCTCCGCGCGTGGGGGTGTCCCGAGTGGTTTTTGGGTCTCTCGGGAGGGTTTGGGGTGTCCCGAGTGGATTTTGGGGGTCTCTCGGGTGATTTTGGGATCTCTAGGGTGAGTTTGGGGTGCCCCGAGTGGTTTTTGGGTTCCCTTGGGTGGGTTTGGGGTGCCCGAGTCGGGGGTGGCTCCGCGCGTGGGGTGTCCCGGGTGGGTTTTGGGTGTTTCGGGTGAGTTTGGGGTGCCCCGAGTGGGTTTGGGGTCCCTTCGGTGGTTTTGGGGTCTCTCAGATGGGTTTGGGGTGTCCCGAGTGAGTTTGGGGTGCCCGATTCGGGGGGTGGCTCCGCTCGTGGGGGTGCCCCGGGTGGGTTTTGGGGTCCCTTGGGAGGGTTTGGGGTGCCTCGGGTGGTTCTGGGGTGCCCCGAGTGGGTTTGGGGTGTCCCCGAGTGGATTTTGGGTTCCCTTAGGTGGGTTTGGAGTGCCCGAGTGGTTTTTGGGGTATCTCAGATGGGTTTGGGGTGTCCCGAGTGGATTTTGGGGTCTCTCGGGTGATTTTGGGATCTCTAGGGTGGGTTTGGGGGTGCCCCCGAGTGGTGTTTGGGGTGTTTCCGCATGGGGGTGGCTCCGCGCGTGGGGGTTCCCGGCTGGGTGGTTCGGGGGGGTGAGGAGGATTTTTTGGGGTGCCCCCGCGTGTCCCCCCGCGCCCCCGCGTGGGTTCGGGGGTGCCCCGGGTGGGTTTGGGGTCCCTTGGGAGGGTTTGGGGTGTCCGGAGTGGTTTTTTGGGGTCCCTTCGGTGGGTTTGGGGTGCCTTGGGTGGGTTTTTGGGGTGTTCCTCATGGGGGGTGGCTCCACGCGTGGGGGTGTCCCGGGTGGGTGTTCGGAGGGGGGGTTTTTTGGGGTGCCCCGCGTGGTTTTGGGGTCTCTCAGATGGGTTTGGGGTGTCCCGAGTGGGTTTGGGGTGCCCGAGTCGGGGGTGGCTCCGCGCCTGGGGGTTCCCGGGTGGTTTTGGGGTCTAGGGTGGGTTTGGGGTGTCTCGAGTGGATTTTGGGGTCCCTTGGGTGGGTTTGGGGTGTCTGAGTGGTTTTTGGGGTATCTCAGATGGGTTTGGGGTGTCCCGAGTAGGTTTGAGGTGCCCGAGTCGGGGGTGGGCTCCGCGCCTGGGGGTTCCCGGGTGGTTTTGGGGTCTCTCGGGAGGGTTTGGGGTCCCTTCGGTGGTTTTGGGGTCTCTCAGATGGGTTTGGGGTGTCCCCGATGGGTTTTTGGGGTGTTCCTCATGGGGGGCTCCGCGCCTGGGGGTTCCCGGGTGGTGTTGAGGGTGTTGGGGTTTTTTTGGGGTGCCCCGCGTGTCCCCGCGCCCCGCGTGGGTTCGGGGGTGCCCCGGGTGGGTTTTGGGGTCCCTTGGGAGGGTTTGGGGTGCCCGAGTGGATTTGGGGCGTCCCGAGTGGTTTTTGGCGTCCCTTGGGTGGTTTTGGGGTCTCTCAGATGGGTTTGGGGTGCCCCGAGTAGGTTTGGGGTGCCCGATTCGGGGGTGGCTCCGCGCCTGGGGGTTTCCCGGCTGGGTGTTCGGGGGAGGGGGGTGTATTTTGGGGTGCCCCGCGTGTCCCCGCGCCCCGCGTGGGTCCGGGGGTGCCCCCGGGCCGCCCCTACTCACCCCTCTGCCCATGGCGCTGCCGTCGCCGCTGCCAGCCCGGGTCGCTTTCGGGGGGGGCGCAGCGGCCGCGGCCGAGAAAAAACCCCGCGAGCCCCGCCCGGCCCGGCCCCCCCCGCCCCAAACCCGCCCCCTCCCCAGCCCCGGCCGCGGGGGGGCCCTGGGAACGCAGGTGCGCGGGGGGGGGGGGGGCGGGGTGACCCTTCCTGACCCCCCCAAATCCAGCGGGACCCCCCTCGCATCCGGACCCCCCGCGGCTCGCAATGGGAGGGGGGGGGGCGCTGCCCTGAGGCTCGGTGGCCCCCCCGGAGCAGGGGGGTGTTTTGGGGGGCGGTGTTCGTTTTTTGGGGGTGGTGTTTGGTTTTTTAGGGGTTTTTTTTTGGTTTTTTGGGGGTGGTTTTTTGGTTTTTTGGGGGTGGTGTTTGGTTTTTTGGGGGGTGTTTTTTTTTGGTTTTTAGGGGGCGTTTTTTGGGGGTGTTGTTTGTTTTGGGGTGTTGAGTTTTTTGGGGGGGTGTTTTTTTGGTTTTTTGGTTTTTGGGGGTGTTGTTTGGTTTTTTGGAGGGGTGTTTTTTTGTTTTTTGGGGGGTGTTGCTTGTTTTGGTGTGTTGGGTTTTTTTGGGGGGGTGATTTTTTTGTTTTTAGGGGTTTTTTTTTGTTTTTTGGGGGTGTTTTTTGTTTTTTGGGGGTGTTGTTTATTTTGGGGGCTGTTGTTTGTTTTTTCGGGGTGCCCTTTGTTCTTTGGGAGGTGTTGTTTGTTTTTTGGGTGTTGTTCGTTTTTTTGGGACGTTGTTTGGTTTTTTTGTGGGGTGTTGTTTGTTTTTTGGGGGCTGTTGTTTATTTTGGGGGTGTTGTTTGTTTTTTGGGGTGTTATTTGTTCTTTGGGGGTGTTGTTCTATTTTTGGGGGGGCTGTTGCTTATTTTGGGGGTGCTGCTTGTTTTTTTGGGGGTGTCGTTTGTTCTTTGGGACGTTGTTCGGTTTTTTGGGGGTGTTGTTTGTTCTTTGTGGGGTGTTGTTTGTTTTTTGGGGTGTTGTTCGATTTTTGGGGGGCTGTTGCTTCTTTTGGGGGTGCTGTTTGTTCTTTGGGGTGTTGCTTGCTTTTTTTGGCGGGTGTTCTGCATTTTGGGGGTGTTGTTTGGTTTTTTGGGGGGTTCCCCAGCCCGGGGAGTGCCCGGAGCTCCCGGTCCGACCCCGCCTGGCACCGGGAGGTGCCCGGGAATGCGGCCGGGGGCTAAAATTAGCCCGGAATGGGGAGAGATGGGGGGGGGACAGCAAGGGGGGGGACTGGGGGGGGGCTGTTCCCAGGGTCCGACTGTTCCCAGGATCCAGCTGTTCCCAGGATCCAGCTGTGCCCAAAGTCCGGCTGCTCCCAGGGGATCCACGGTGCCACAGGAACGGCTGTACCGGGGGACACGGCTCTTCCCAAAATCTGGCTGTTCCCAAGGTCTGACTGTTCCCAAAATCTGGCTGTTCCCAGGCTCCGGCTGTTCCCAAGGTCTGACTGTTCCCAAAATCTGCCTGTTTCCCAGGCTCTGACTGTTCCCAAAATCTGGCTGTTCCCAAACTCCAGCTGTTCCCAAACTCCGGCTTTTCCCAGGGTCGTCTGACTGTTCCCCAGGTCTGATTGTTCCCAGGGATCCAGCTGTGACCAGGGTCCCGTTGTTCCCAGGGTCTGGCTGTGCCCAGGGATCCAAATGTTCCCAAAATCCGGCTGTTCCCAGGGTCTGGCTGTTCCTGGGATCCAGCTGTGCCCAGGGTCTGGCTGTCCCTGAAATCTGACTGTTCCCAGGGTCCGATTTCTCCCTGGAATCCAAATGTTCCCAAAATCCAGCTGTGCCCAGGCACCGACTGTTCCCGGGATCCAGCTGTGCCCAGGGGGCCGACTGTGGCTAAATCCAGCTGTTCCCAGGGATCCAGCTGTTCCTGAAATCCGGCTGTTTCCAGGCTCTGACTGTTCCCAGGAGTCCAAATATTCCCAAAATCCGGCTGTTCCCAAAAATCTGGCTGTTCCCAGGATCCGGCTGTTGCCAGGGTCCGGCTGTTGCCAGGGTCCGGCTGTTGCCAGGGTCCGGCTGTGCCCACCC
>JBBFKN010000428.1:0-27923 GCA_039654755.1 Calcarius lapponicus | reverse complement strand
GAGGCACAGCCCCTTCTGCTGCTGAGCTCAGGAACCAAGAGACTTTTCCAGGAAAAAATATCTGGACATCAGAGAACCCAAACCAGCTTCTTTTCAGAGGGGTCACAGAACCCCAGAACCCCGCAACGGTTTGGGTGGAAGGGACCTGGCAGCCCGTCCCATGATCCCATCCCATGATCCCACCCCATCATCCCATCCCATGACCCCATCCCATGACCCCATCCCATGACCCCATCCCATGACCCCATCCCATTACCCCATCCCATCATCCCATCCCATGACCCCATCCCATGACCCCATCCCATTATGCCATCCCATTATGCCATCCCATTATCCCACCCCATGATCCCATCCCATTACCCCCATCCCATTACCCCACCCCATGATCCCATCATCCCATCCCATTACCCCATCCCATGATCCCACCCCGTTACCCCCATCCCATCATCCCACCCCATTACCCCATCCCATTATCCCACCCCATGATCCCACCCCGTTACCCCATCCCATGATCCCAGCCCATCCCAGGAGCTCCTCTCCCTCGGGGGCTGCAGTGAGGGCTCCCAGGACAGGGAGGAGAGTTAGGAGCAGCTTTATCCCTTGAGCTGTTGAGGAGCCTGAGCCAGCCTGAGGGCGGGAGGATGTCTAAGCCTGGCCCAACAGCACCGTGCTCCATTTCCCAGGGCCAGCAGGTGGGAAAGGCAGAGCAGCCAGCGGGAAAAGGGGCCCAGGGAAAGCTGCTCAGGGCAGAGAGCAGGGAGCTGCAGAGCCAGCAGCCATCGGGAAGTGATGCTGCAGCACCGGGAAATCTGCGTTTTCTCTCCACAAGCTAACAACTCTTCAGGAGACGTGGAGAATGAATTAGGCAAATTTTAGACTCACTCCCCATGCCCACCTTGGAATTTAAGGCTTTGAAACAGTTGTAAAAGCTGGAGCAAGGCAGGAAGGAGGATAATACAAAGTGCAACAGACTAATGGGACATTTTTATTCCATAAAGAGCTTTCTACATGAAGGAAATCCAGGAGAAGAAGGGAATGCAATAGATCTCATCCCTTTGATGAAACATTAAAATAGCACAACCATAGAAACTGGAGGGAGAAAATGGTGATTTGGTGCCTTAAGCATCTGGCAGTATTGTTTAAGTGGAAAATGACATTCCATTCAGGAATAAGGAGCTGGAAACATCAGGCTGAAACGGTTCAGAAACAAAGCAAGAGAATAACTATTCATTTAATTAATGATCTCAACATTAAAACTGAAAGGGTTCTGAGGGATGAAATATCCCCATTTATAGAGCAGAGAGCTGGGATGTCACCAGGAAGTGGCACTTTGAGGTTGGCATCCCTGCAGGAGGAGCTGCGTAGGGTCTGGTCCCATCCAAGGAGCCTCTTTCAAAGCCATGAGAACGTTTTGAACTCGATTCTAATGAACAGCAGGGTGGGAGAGGCAGAGAAAGCCCCAATTCACGGAGGTTTTTCCAGCACGTGTTCCTTTCCCAGGGGTTTCTGCAGCAGCTGGATGCAGCCCAGCCAGCACAGCTGAGCAGGGAGCTGTCCCTGCCCAGGGCTGGGCTGCACTGACAGCAGATCCAAGGTCCTTCCCGCCCCAAACCACCTTGGCACTCCAGGAATTACAAATCAGCACTTTTGCAGGTAGCCTGTGGTTCAGTGAGCATTTACCACTTCATTAATTTCACTCTCCCACTGTTTATTCACACTCACACATCCAGACCTTGGAGGGAAGGCTCAGCACTGTGAATTCTTCCCCGAGGAGAGAAAAGCAGCCTCGTCCTCCTCCTCCTCCTCTCCCAGCACAAAACCCAGCTCCACCAAGCCCCTGCTTTCTGCGGGGCTCGCCAGAAAAGAAAAAAATCAGAAAAGAATTCACAGAATCACTGGGGCTGGAAAAGGCCTCCAGGATCTCAGGGTGGTGTCACACACATCTTTCATGGAAAATCCTTTCCTTAGGACTTTTCCTCCTAAGAAGCTGAGAGGCCTCAGGAACAAAATGCAAACAATGGTTATCTGCTGCTGTGGGATGCAACAGGTGCATCTGGGATTGGTCTCATGTGGTTGTTTCTAAGTAATGGCCAATCACAGTCAGCTGGCTCGGACAGAGAGTCTGAGCCACCAACCTTTGTTATCATTCCTTATTATTCTATTCTTAGCCAGCCTTCTGATGAAATCCTTTTTTCTATTCTTTTAGTATAGTTTTAATGTAATATATATCATAAAATAATAAATCAGCCTTCTGAAACATGGAGACAACATTCTTGTCTCTTCCCTCATCCTGGGACCCCTGTGAGCACCGTCACAGGGTGGGCTGGGCTGGGCTGGGCTTGGAGGTCCTTCCCAAGGGCACCACCCAGGGACACCCCCAGGGGAGCTCTGTGGCTCAGAGCTGCTCTGGAGCTGCTGCCCAGTTTGGCTGAGCCCTCGCAGGGTGGTTTTCTGAGATGGGGTTCCCGGGGGTCCCAGGATGAGGGAAGAGACGAGGATCTGAGTCCATGTTTCAGAAGGCTGATTTATTCTTCTATGATATATATTACATTAAAACTGTACTAAAAGAATAGAAGAAAAGGATTTCATCAGAAGGCTGGCTAAGAATAGAATAAGAAGGAATGATAACAAAGGTTTGTGGCTTGGGCTCTGTGTCTGAGCCAGCTGACTGTGATTGGCCATTAATGAGAAACAACCACATGAGCCCAATCCCAGATGCACCTGTTGCATCCCACAGCAGCAGATAACCATTGTTTGCATTTTGTTCCTGAGGCCTCTCAGCCTCTCAGGAGGAAACATCCTCAGGAAAGGATTTTCCATAGAAGTTGTGTGTGGCAGTTTTCAGCCCCAGCAGCAGCCACTCTCCTGTGCTTCCCCAGCACGCCCGTGGGATGTGATGGATAAAGTGCATGTTCCCCCCACGGAAGCAGCAATCAGATGATTCATCTCAGAAATGTTTTCCAAGCTAACAGATTTAATCCCCTGCTGTTTGTAAATCCCCTCCCAGGCCTGGAGTCCCTGCCATAGCCCAGAGCTCACCTCCTCCCACTGAGCCTCAGCCAGCACAGCCTGCCATGGGTTTTCGCAGGGGAGCAGAAATAAGGGAAATCCAGGGTTTTTTTACTGTTTAAAGGAAGGCTTGGCCTTACCCCCAAACCTTTACAATGTCCTAAGGAAGAGCAGCCTTTCCCCATACAGTTTGCATGCCACTGTGCTTCTCCTGCCCAGGGCAGGGCAGGGATTCCAGCAGAGCATGATGAGTTTTAACAAAAATAACAACAATAAAAACCTTCCTGCAGCAGATTCTGGGAAATCATTCATTAAAAGGATGACCAACAGTAAAAACTGCAAATATCAGAGGCCTTTCCTTGCTTTTCCCTTCCTCTCTTCCCCTTATCTCTTTTTTCCTTTTCCTCTCTTTCCCTAAATTCTGTTCCTATTAAACTCCCTGCACACCCCAGCAGCATTTCCTGCAATGCAATTTTCAAAATCTATGCATAGAACCAATTATTTTTAGCAATTAATGATAACGCTGCAGCACAACTAAAGTAAGCATAACAGACATTAAATAAAAGTGACTTTTGCTCTTTTTATCTTGCCATGGCTTGGAAAAGTATTGATGAAACCATAGCTGAACTCAGCAGAGAATTCTTCTGTATTTAAATTTGGAAGATTGGAAAAAAGCAGTTTCTTTTTAAACTGATGATTGTAATCAGAAATTCCCCACACAACAAGCATAAAAAATAGATTTTAATGTTAACTGTCATACACGGCTGAGGGCACTTTATTATTTTTCCAATCATTATTAATGGGGATGATCTTCTGTAATTTGTAAGTACGAAAAAATATAGTCTCACCCAGCTTCCTCAAGTTTTTAATCCTCTTTTTTTAATGCCTCCCACTTTCCCAGCTCTCTAGTCTATTATTCCACCATAATTAAAACAGAGATCCATTAATCTTTGTAAAAAACCGCTCTTGCACTTGCTTAATTAAAACTGCACAGGGGCTCTGCTCCAGGAGCCTCCATGGGCTGGGATCCCACCTGGCTGCCCTGAAGGTCAGGAATTGCCTGGAATTGCTTGGAATTGCCTGGAATGCACCCCAGCCTGGTGCTGCTCCAGAAATCCCAAGGATGGGGCCATGCAATGTCCAAGGGGCCTGGGACGCTCCCTGGGCTGCAGCTGGGAGGTGTTGGGCAGTGCTTGGGAGGAAAAGAATTCCAGAATTCTGCAATGTTTTGGGTTGGGAGGGACCTTAAATCCCAGCCAGTGCCACCCCTGCCATGGCAGGGCCACCTCCCCCTGTCCCAGGCTGCTCCAGCCTGGCCTTGGGCACTGCCAGGGATCCAGGGGCAGCCCCAGCTGCTCTGGGCACCTGTGCCAGGGCTGCCCACCCTGCCAGGGATGGATTTGTCCCTAATCTCCAGTCTAACCCTGCCCCCCCTTCAGTTTAAGTTTATTTATGTTATTGATCCTTTTGCTTTTGTGTTCAGAATTCACGTTCTCACATTGGCTGTAGCTCCAGGACGGTCATTCTGCTCCTGAGTAATTACAGCATCATTAACCCCTCCTGCCCCTGCAGTGCTGCTCCCAGAGCCCCCAGGGGCTGTTCACTGGCCAGGGAGCTCAGGGTGCTGGGGTGGGACAGGGGACAGCAGCGCAGGGCACAGGGACATGGGCATCTCCAGCTGCTGGGCTCATCATCCCATCTGCCTTGGGATGCTCCAGGAAATCTGGCTGCAGATAACCAGGGATTAACCCCTCCATCTGAACCTCTCCAAACAGAGCCAGCCCAATAGTAGTAATTAAGAGCAAAAGTGTTTGTTCCTCTGCAGGATTTGAAATGGAATTTTCCCTACGGCTGATGCCACAGGACCTTTAATCTCTGTGGTTCCACCCTCAGCGCCTGCCCGTCCATCCAAGGCAGGAGAAATCCCATTTTCCCAGGGGTTTCCTGGCACATCACCCCAGCCATGCCCTTAGTGGGTGTTTCCCTCCTGCCACCAGGAAATGGATTTTTCCCCATGGCAAGGACGGAGAAACTGCTGCTGCCGTAACTGCAATCAATTCATTTGGTTTTAATTATACAAAATTATTTCCCCCCTCCCTTTCACTGATGTATTTTCATACTAAAATGGACAAAACACTGCAGTGTAAGGCTCAGAACTTTTAGTCATTAATCACTTCCTTCGTGGGAGCCTGTGTTATTTTCTGTTTGAAGGCTCAGAAATAATATCCCACACCACTGCTGGTGTGAGAGCCCTGGTTTCAGCTCCAGAGAGTAACTCCCAAATTCATCACAATAATTGAAATATTTAAAAGGGTCTGGCTGCTGCTTTTGATATTTATTAATTCCTGGAGATTTATGATAGAGAAACACTGACTTCCAGAGATTACAAAGAAGACATGACCCATGCAGAATGTGCCCCAGACCTGAGTGTGCCCTGGCACAGCACAGACCTGCTCAGGAGAAATCGACACCTGCTCTTGCTGCACTTCTGCACCTGGTGGGGGAAATGGGACAAGGTGAGCAGGGACAGCAAAGGGGAAGGGACAGCAAAGCTGCCTCAGGCTGAGGGAGAAATGGTCAAGTGCCACATCCTGGGACACCCCCCAGAGATGGGCACTGCAACCCTCCCTGGGCAGTTCCAGTGCCTGACCCCCTTTCCATGGGGAAATTCCTGCTGCTGTCCAGCCCAGTTCTCCCTGACAGAACTCGGGGCCATTTCCTCTCCTCCTGTCCCTGTTCCCTGACTCTCCCCCGGCTGTGCCCTCCTGGCAGGAGCTGTGCAGAGCCACAAGGGCCCCTGAGCCTCCTTTGCTCCAGGCTGAGCCCCTGCCCAGCTCCTCAGGGATTCTCCAGCCCCTTCCCAGCTCCTCAGGGATTCTCCATTCCCTTCCCAGCTCCTCAGGGATTCTCCAGCCCCTTCCCAGCTCCTCAGGGATTCTCCAGCCCCTTCTCAGCTCCTCGGGGATTCTCCAGCCCCTTCCCAGCTCCTCAGGGATTCTCCAGCCCCTTCCCAGCTCCGTTCCCTGCCCTGGACACTCTCCAGCCCCTCAGGTCAGGCTTGTCCTGAGGGACCCAGAGCTGGAGCCAGGGTTTGAGGGCTCCCAGCAGGGCCGGCCCAGGGCAGGACAGGGCAGCAGGAGCTGCAGGCAGAGCTGTGGCTGCTCCTGCTCCTCAGCAGAGCTGGGCTGCCCTCGCCTCTTCTCTCCAGGCTGCTGCTGCCCAGGCTCCAGGGATTTCTCAATATTCCCATTGTTCCCCACGTTCTCCCTGAAAAGGCTTTTATCACTATCAAAGCTTAATGAAAAAAGGACCTTTCCAGGTGCAAACAGGTTGGGTTTTCAATCCCCTCATCACAATATCTGCAGTGTGAGTGGGGAGGACATGCAGGAGGGAGATAATTGTGGCTGGGCCACGTCCTTTATCGGATCAGCCTTGACCTGGGACCCTTCCCTGAGCAGGTGATGCCGACCCTGCCCCACAGCTCCTCCAGGCTGGTTTAAATAAAATAATAGAGTTAATGGCAGAAACAAAACTACCTGGAGAGGTGCAATTCATCACGGCATGTTCCACGCCATTATCTTGAAAACATCCAGTGTAGTAATCACTTGAAGGACTGATAACACATAATTGTGTGTTCTCCAAAATTATAGGTGAATGGGAGTTGCAACTAATGAGAGCCAAATAGCAGCTCAGGAGCTGCAGTGATTACGGCAGATGTGGTGATGAATGCATTTATTATTGGGCTATTGCAAAGCTTTTTATAGCAGAGACAGCAGGTTCATAAATAAATAACCAGCCCCAGAGGTACCACACGTCTGACCAAGCAGCTCCTGGCGCAGAAACCTCCAAAGCTGGCTGAAAACAGCCTAGAGGAGTGCCAGTCCCACCCAAACACTTCCACACAGGGGTCCCAGGTGCTGCTGTGTCGCCACTCCCAGGGGATGTGCTGGAGAGGTTCTGCAGCTGTGTGAGGTGTTGGGGTGTACAGAGCAGCAGCCTCTGCCCAGCAGTGCGAGCTGTGAGACCCCCCTGCTGCCCTCCAGCCGATGGAAATCAGCCCCAGGCAGAGCGGGAGCAGGAACAGGAGCAGGAGCAGGAGCAGGAGCAGGAGCAGGAGCAGGAACAGGAGCAGGAGCAGGAGCAGGGGCAGGAACAGGGGCAGGGGCAGGAACAGGAACAGGAACAGGAACAGGAACAGGAGCAGGAGCAGGAACAGGGGCAGGAGCAGGAGCAGGAGCAGGGGCAGGAGCAGGAGCAGGAGCAGGAGCAGGAGCAGGAACAGGAGCAGGAACAGGAGCAGGAGCAGGAGCAGGAGCAGGAGCAGGAACAGGAGCAGGAGCAGGAGCAGGAGCAGGAGCAGGAGCAGGAACAGGAGCAGGAACAGGGGCAGGAGCAGGAGCAGGAGCAGGGGCAGGAGCAGGAGCAGGAACAGGAGCAGGAACAGGGGCAGGAACAGGGGCAGGGGCAGGAACAGGAGCAGGAACAGGAGCAGGAGCAGGAACAGGAGCAGGAACAGGAACAGGAGCAGGAACAGGGGCAGGAACAGGAGCAGGAACAGGAGCAGGAACAGGAACAGGAGCAGGAACAGGGGCAGGAACAGGAGCAGGAACAGGAGCAGGAACAGGAGCAGGAACAGGAGCAGGAACAGGAACAGGAGCAGGAACAGGAGCAGGAACAGGAACAGGAGCAGGAACAGGGGCAGGAACAGGAACAGGAACAGGAGCAGGAACAGGAGCAGGAGCAGGAGCAGGAGCAGGAGCAGGAACAGGAGCAGGAACAGGAGCAGGAACAGGAGCAGGAACAGGAGCAGGAGCAGGGGCAGGAGCAGGAACAGGAGGAACAGGAGCAGGAACAGGAGCAGGAGCAGGAGCAGGAGCAGGAACAGGAACAGGAACAGGAACAGGGGCAGGAACAGGGGCAGGGGCAGGAACAGGAGCAGGAACAGGAGCAGGAACAGGAGCAGGAGCAGGAACAGGAACAGGAACAGGAACAGGAACAGGAACAGGAACAGGAACAGGGGCAGGAACAGGAGCAGGAACAGGAGCAGGAACAGGAGCAGGAGCAGGAACAGGAACAGGAACAGGAACAGGAACAGGAACAGGGGCAGGAACAGGAGCAGGAACAGGAACAGGAGCAGGAACAGGAGCAGGAGCAGGGGCAGGAACAGGAGCAGGAACAGGAGCAGGAGCAGGAGCAGGAAGCAGGAACAGGAACAGGAGCAGGAACAGGAGCAGGAGCAGGAGCAGGAGCAAGGACAGGAGCAGGAGCAGGAACAGGAGCAGGAGCAGGAGCAGGAACAGGAACAGGAGCAGGAACAGGAACAGGAACAGGAACAGGAGCAGGAGCAGGAACAGGAACAGGAACAGGAGCAGGAACAGGAGCAGGAACAGGAACAGGAGCAGGAACAGGAGCAGGAGCAGGAACAGGAGCAGGAGCAGGAACAGGAACAGGAACAGGAGCAGGAGCAGGAGCAGGAGCAGGAGCAGGAACAGGAACAGGAACAGGAGCAGGAACAGGAGCAGGAGCAGGAGCAGGAACAGGAACAGGAACAGGAGCAGGAACAGGAACAGGAACAGGAACGGGAACGGGAATGGGAGCAGGAACAGGAACAGGAACAGGAACAGGAGCAGGAACAGGAGCAGGAACAGGAGCAGGAGCAGGAGCAGGAGCAGGAGCAGGAGCAGGAGCAGGAACAGGAGCAGGAACAGGAGCAGGATCAGGAGCAGGAACAGGAGCAGGAGCAGCAGCAGCAGCAGGAACAGGACCAGGACCAGGAACAGGAGCAGCTCTGCCCCAGGCTCTGACTGGCTCCTGCTCACCAGGCAGGGTGATCCATGGCACATCTCTGCTCTCGGGCAGGCAGAGCACATTCCCCACGAGTGTCCCCCCAGCAGGTCAGTAGATGACAGTCTGTGTCACACGGTGCTGCTGGTGCACAGTTCTGGTTTGCTGCAATTCCGTTTCTGCCAGAATATTTCAGGAGCGATCTCCAGCCCCCGGCGGAATGAAAACAAAATTTCAAAACACCAAAGGCTCTCATGAAATAGAATTCCTGCCCAAACTCATGACTGAATGACTCCGTTTGTCTCCCTTCCACCAGGGCTGATCCATGATTTCATCTGGGCTTATCTCCCGGAACATTTACTTTGTTGATATACCACTGGTTGGAATATTAGTGATAAATAATAAAAGAAGGCAAATTTAATTGTGCTGCAGTCTCTCACCACAATGAATCTTTCAGGAGAATCACAATGATCTCTTGATTTACAAGAGCAGGAGCTGGTTGTGGATGGATGATGTAAATACAGGGCCTTGGCACAGATGGCTGGGGCTGTGTTTGCCAGCAACAGTCAGATTTTTGGATGAACCTCCCAGCTGCTTGCTCCAGACTAATGCATTATTAACAACACTATTGAACAGCTCATGGGGGGCAGATCCTGGTGGGAAGGAGGGAAGGAGCCCCTCTGGACCAGCCCAGCAGGGCAGCACTGGGGAGGGGTCCTGGGATGGATGGGGAAGGTCCCAGGGATGGATGGGGAGGGGTCCCAGGGATGGATGGGGAGGGGTCCCAGGGATGGATGGGGAAGGTCCCAGGGATGGATGGGGAGGGGTCCCAGGGATGGATGGGGAAGGTCCCAGGGATGGATGGGGAGGGGTCCCAGGGATGGATGGGGAGGGGTCCCAGGGATGGATGGGGAGGGGTCCCAGGGATGGATGGGGAGGGGTCCTGGGATGGATGGGAAAGGTCCCAGGGATGGATGGGGAGGGGTCCCATGGATGGGAGCAGCTCACTGAGCTCTCCCTGCCTGCCAAGCAGGGCCAGGGCTCAGCCATGGGTGCCTCTGTATCCCAGCACTGCCCTGAGCCTCTCAAACCAGAAACCTCAGCCCATGCCCCGAGCAACCTCGAGAGTCACCCGGCCCAGCCTTTTGAGGAGAAGGACCCAAATGGGGAGTTTCAGTTTCCTCTGACTAATATTAAACACCCCCACTGCTGCCTGAGACAAATGGCAATTCCCAGCACAGGGGGTTTGGGGGCTGCACTCAGGGAAGCAGGAACGACCTTCCCAAGCAACACAAACAAACAAACACCGACTGCAAAACCCAAAAAACCATTCCTGGACTACCCAAACAAACACAAACACAAACAAACATTCCCGGACAACCCAAACAAACACAAACACAAACAAACATTCCCAGACAACCCAAACAAACACTCCTGGACTACCCAAAGAA
The DNA here is from genome assembly GCA_039654755.1 of Calcarius lapponicus. Classification (NCBI taxonomy): domain Eukaryota; kingdom Metazoa; phylum Chordata; class Aves; order Passeriformes; family Fringillidae; genus Calcarius; species Calcarius lapponicus. The sequence continues at coordinate 17,679 of JBBFKN010000428.1, read as the reverse complement.
ACCTTCACCAATTGCCTTTCTAAAGGAACAGTCCTGACTGACCACCCAAACAAACACTGACCACTTAAACAGTCACTTAAACAATTCCTAAACAACCAAACAAACACGGAGCACTTGAACATTGAACACTTAAACAATCACTGAACACCCAAACTAACACTGAGAACCTAAACAATCATTGAACACCCAAACAAACACTGAGAACCTAAACACTGAGCACTTAAACAAACATTGGGCACATAAAAAATCCTTGAGTACCTAAGCAAACATGGAGCACTTGAACAATCATTGAACACCCAACACTGAGCGCCCAAACAAACATTGAGCACTGAAACACTGAGCGCTTAAACAATTATTGAGCACCTGAACAATCATTGAACACCCAAACTGACACAGGGCACTTAAGCTCTGAGCACCTAAAAAATCATTCAGCACTTAAACAAACACTGAGCACTTACACGATGTTGAACACCCAAAGAGTGAGCACCTAAACATTGAGCACCTATACAAACACTGGGTACTTACATATGGAGCACTTAAACATTATTAAACAATCATTGACTCCTTAAACAATCATTGAGCACTTAAATTATCAATGAGCACCTAAACAAACATTGAGCACTTAAACAATCAATGAGCACCTAAACAAGCATTCAGCACCTAAACATTGAGCACCTAAATGGTCATTGAGCACTTAAACACTCAGCACCCAAACATTCAGCACTTAAACATAGAACACCTAAATAAACATTGAGCACTTAAGTATTGAGCACTTAAATATTGAACACATAAATATTGAGCACATAAAAAAACCTCGAGCATCCAAACAATTATTGAGCACTAAAACAAACACTGAGCACACAAACAAACACTGAGCACCTAAACAAACATTGGGCACGTAAATATGGAGCCCTTAAACACTGAGCACCTAAACACTGAGCACTTAAATAATCCTTGAGCGCCTAAACAATCCTTGAGCACTTGAACAAACATTGAACACACAACACTGAGCACCTGAACACTGAACACCTAAATATTGAGCACCTAAAAAATCCTCGAGCACCTAAACAAACATTGAGCACCTAAACAAACATTGAGCACCTAAAAAATCCTCGAGCACCTAAACAAACATTGAGCACCTAAACAAACATTGAGCACCTAAAAAATCCTCGAGCACCTAAACAAACATTGAGCACTGAAACAATCCTTGAGCACCTAAACAAACATTGAGCACCTAACCGTTGAGTACTCAAACCCTGAGCCCCTAAACAATCACTGAGCACCCAAACCCCCTCCGTGCCTGCCCAAACTCCTCTGTCTGTGTGTTTCAGGTTTTATCACTCCTGGGAAAGCCCCTGGTGCCCCTGAGTCCCTTCCCAGGCCATTGCCCTTCCTGCGCTGCCTCAGGCACTGACAACATTTGCGCAACCCTGTGCACCAGGGGGCTGCTCTGGAGCCCTTTCCTTGAGTGCTTCAACTATAAAGAGGTTTTTAATGGCAACAGCCAGTGGGAATTCTCTTTTCTCTTTATGTTTTCCCTTTGAAGAAAGCGTACCCAGTCTCCTTATTCATGTTCAAAGTAAGTTGGCTGTTCATTTTACTTGGAGAAGAGAGGGGAAGATAGACTCACATCCTTTGAAATGCAGCAATTTCCCTTCAGAACAGACTTTTGTAAACTGCATTGATTACTGGTTATTGATAATCTCTGTGTGAGGTGTGGAAGGATGCTGAGTGTATTAACAGGTGGGAACCATGTGCTGAAATCACATTGGAAAACACAACAACACACATGAAAATTCATATTTACATCTAATAGCAGCAAACTTTTATTTTAGGTTAAATCATGGGGTAGTTTGGGTTGAAAAGGACCTTAAAGCTCACCCCATTCCCATGGCAGGGATGTCTCCCACTGTCCCAGGCTGCTCCAGCCTGGCCTTGGGCACTGCCAGGGATCCAGGGGCATCACAGCTGCTCTGGGCACCCTGTGCTGGGGCCTGATATTTTACTTTTATGCAAGAATAAGTGTCAAAGACCTTCCTCCAACAACTGGAGGAGAGAAGCTTCAGGAAGACCCAACTGTGGCCTTCCAGGACCTGAAGGAGCTACAGGACAGATGGGAAGAAGCTGTTCACAAGGGACACAGGGAATGGCTCCCACTGCCAGGGGCAGGGCTGGATGGGAGATTGGGAATGGGGAATTGTTCCTGGCAGGGTGGGCAGGGGCTGGAACAGAATTCCCAGAGCAGCTGTGGCTGCCCCTGGATCCCTGGCAGTGCCCAAGGCCAGGCTGGACACTGGGACACCCTGGGACAGTGGGAGGTGTCCCTGCCACGGCAGGGGTGGCACTGGGTGGGATTTGAGGTCCATTCCATTTGGTCCAACCCAAACCATTCTGGGGTTCTGTGAAAATGGCACAGGATCAGCCCAAGAGCTGAAAGCCCGAGAAATCCTGCACGAACGTTCCCTACGTGTTCTCAAGTAGCCTTGTCTTAATTGTGCTCATATTTCCTGTCTAGAAATTTAATTTCATGTAGTTCTTTAGCCGTGTGTCAACACATCTCCAATTCCTGTAATATTTGTTCTCCTGCTCTGGATAACCTTGTCAATCTTAATTAGAGCTGAGGGGAGGCAAACAGAATTGGCTGCGAGGCTCCAGATGAGATTCCCATTGTTCAATATGCTGCTGGAACACATTCCAGCCTCCTCATGCTCCCAAGCATTTGAAGTGCTGCTGCCCACTGTGCAGGCACTCATTTGAGCTCTCAGCCCCATTTATTTATTTCGATTGCAGCCTACAAAACATAAAGTAACGCATTTCTGAGATTCTGGCTGCCCTTGACAAATAATTAAAACTGCCATTCCCCCAGTTCTCGGAGAGCACCAGCACATCCCAAACTTTCCTCTGCAAAAAAACCCCACCAATGTCACAGGACAGAGAGGAGAAAATACAGAGAAGGAGAAAAAACAGAGAGGAGAAATTAGAGAAGCCATTTTCCAACCTCTGCAGTGTTTTACAGTGCTTAACCATTGCCTATATTTTTCTTTCATTTAAAGGACCCTCAGGATTCATAATTAAGATTCAAATTCAGGAGTGCCACAATATGAATCCTTATCTTAACCTTTATCAAGGTTTGCACTGGTCCTCCCCACATCCCTTTGCACAACCCCTGTGCTGCTCATCCCTCCCTGGCATTCCCTGGGGGACCTGGGGGTTCCTGCAGCTCTCCAGGCCCTGCTGGCACCATTCCCCGCTGGAAGGCCAGCTAAGGGCATAAACATCCTGCTTTGAGCCACCAAACCCTTTTTACTTGCCAGCTAACACCCTAAAAATTCTTGGGTTTAACCACCAAACTCTTTCTCCTTGCAGCAGCCTGACTGTTAGTGCTCAGAAACACATAACCAGGAGAATGATTATGTGCTTTTACTGAAGAGCTCTGGGTGCCAGGGGTATGAACCCAAATCTGACTCCGACCATACAGCCGAGATGAACATGGTTTTATATTCTATAGTTATATAAGTTTCATGTTAATTATTAAACTTATATTGTTCTATTGTATACATAGATTTCAGCTTAGCATAGCCCCCCTTTGAATTTCCAACACTGTTCCTCATTATTCTTCTTACGGTTATATAATAATTATATTTAATTACTAAACAATCATCACATCTAACAATTATATCATTTATCATGCTGCTTACGCAGGTGCAGTTGATCTGGGAAAGCACAAAGCCCAACATTTCAGAGTCTATTTTCATATTTTCCCAGGCCCCACTATCATGACCAAACCCTAAAAGGGCTTGGTTTTAGGCACCAAACCATTTCTCCATTCCAGCAGCCTGACCCAGACCTCCTGGTTTAGGCACCAAACCCTTCCTCCTTGCCAGCTAACGACCTAAAAACTCTGGTTTTAGGCACCAAACCCTTCCTCCTTGCCAGCTAATGACCCAAACCTCCTGGTTTAGGCACCAAACCCTTCCTCCTTGCAGCAGCCTGACCCAAACCTCCTGGTTTTAGGCACCAAACCCTTCCTCCTTGCAGCCTCCTGCCACAGCCCCACAGAATTGCCCATCCAAGGTGCCCAGGAGTGCCAAACCCCAGCTGAAGAGGCTCCCCAGGGAGCAGGGCAGCACATCCTGTGGATGTTTAACCGGTTTTGAAGCGCTTTGAATTTGCAGCGAGCGTTTTGCAGTTGCAGACACACTGTGTAGAGATTAATCAGGGGAATTAGTGAAATAGCTGAGAGGATCCTGCCGTGACAGGATCCAGCCACCAGGTGATGGCAGGGCTGGGAAAGCCAAGTGCTGAGGAAGTTTCTGTGACTTTAGGGGCTTTAGAGAATTGGTTCCTAAGGGAATGGCTCTGTACAAACCATATTTGCATAATGCAGCCTGGGAAGTGTGGCTGGAGAGCTTTCATCTCGTTTTCATGAGGTAACTTGGATGAGCAGGAAGCTCATATCCCTTTAAAAAGGATGTTTCAGAAAAATTAAGGAAAAAACTGTCTTAGTTCAAGCTTCCCTAAGGCAGATTCAAGTGGAGGAATCTGGACTTATTTAGCAAATGATGAAGGTTGAATTTCACATTCAGATATTGTGGTACTGGTAATTATCAAGGATTTGCTCAGAGGCCAGGCTCTCCCTGTCCCTGTAAACCCCAGGATATGAATGGGAAGGAAAGCACATTTCCTCAGCAATTAACCTTTTCCCACATGGATGAGGAATGGATGAGCTGCTGTGATTCCCAGCCCCTGTTCAAACGTACTGGGAAAATCCCAATCTGCAGGGAGTTACCTATTTGTGCAGGCTCTGGGGGTTTCTCCTTTGGGCTTATTTTTGAGAGGAATAGTGGATTTGTCTTTCCAAACAAGCTGTGGGTCTGCTGGTGGGTAAAACCAGCGCTGGGAGATAAAAGAAGCAATGGGAAGGATCCCAGTGATTGATGAATGGAAAAGATATTTGCTTTACAAATAAACTTTAGGTTTGCTGATAAATGAAATTGGACATTGAGAGATGAAAGAAACAATGGGGAAGAAAAACCTCTAAATTCCATATCAATTAAAAATTAAAAGGGAGGGTTATACATTACAGGGAAATCTCTGGTATCAGGTGTAGCAGGGAGTCTGTACCACTCAAGTACCTCAGAAATGGGGAAAGAGAGAAGGGAAATGTGGCTGGAAATTGGGATAAAAAGGAGGCTGTGTCCTCCAAAAATGTGAGAGATCCCAGGGGATGCCCCACGGCCTCTCCCTTTATTCCAACAAAGCCAGAAAAGACTCCTCTGTCTCCTTTTTGGACATAAACCTCTGGTGTTTGTGCATTAATTTTCTTGACATTGTCACTAAATCCTCCTCGCCTGGCCCTGACAAAGAGCCTGTCCTGGCTCACCCGGCAGCAGTTTGTGATTTTGTGGGGTTGCAGAGTGGCACAGCAGGAAGAACCCAGCGTGGTGTGTGATTTACTGCCTGGCTGCCCTCACTCCCCTGGCCAGGGAGCCCCAGAACCTGCTGGGAGGGAAGGCTCCTCTCAGCCCTTCCCACCAATAACCCCTTGGCACAGCAGCTCCAGCACAGAGCTGCAAACCCACGTTTGTGATGGTTTCCTCAGGGCAGACACCCCGGATCAGCAAACACTGAGCAGCTGAGCGGAGGCAGGGCTGAAGCACACTCTCTCCCCCTGTGCTTTTCCTTGGGTTCGTGGTTTTAGGTAAGTTGCTCGTCAAACTTTTCATGAACTGGCAGCTCAGATGCAAAAAGCTGTGGAATGCCAGATTCTGGAGGCTTCCAGTAATTTGTCATTAAGCCACAGAAGTAAATACATTTTCTCTGGGGACTGTTTCTTCTCCAGAAAAGACAACAGAACCTGCCTGGTGTAGCCCCACTGCCTTTCTGAGGCCCCCTCCTCCAGTGTTCCCTTGCCTGCAGACTGACTCTGGATCTTTCTAATTTTCTTTTAAAAATAATTTTCACGTGCCAAAAATGATGTGACTTAAGAGCTCTGAAAGAGAAACCCGGCAGCCTGCCAGTGTGAACAGAAAAAGCTCCTTTTTTAGCAGCAAACACACCTCAGCCAGGTGTGCCATTATTAGCTCTGCCATTAATTATGCCATTTTTAAAATTTAAACCTTTTCCCAACTACCTCACACATATCTGAGATAAAATATTCAAATGCATTCAGTGTCTCTAAGAGGGTAAATTCAGCTGTGAAGCAGATTTCCATTTTCCTAATGCTTTCTGGCACTTGCTGCTGTCCGGTTACATTAGTCTGTAAAAACGTTTCCAGATTTATCAGCCCCAAGTCCGTGCCAAACCAAATGTGAATTTATAATTCTGAGTAAATAAGTCCTGCACGAAAACTGCCTCAAGAACTAATCATTTGTAAATAGAAAGTTGATACATTTTAAATGCCTGCAATCACAACGCTGCACCCAAAAATGTGATGGAGCAAGAAAAAAAAATCTTTTCAGGTAAATTCTTGACAGGAGTAATAGCTTGTATTTGTTCCCTGCTCTGCACAGGATCCTGACAGAGAAGGCGAGGACATTTCAGACACATTATGCATTTTGACACTAAGTAACTGGCAATTAGCTGAAGTACATAATTGCATCCTAATGCAGCAAAGGAGAAAATAACAAAAAAGCCTGGGAAAAGGGTTATACAACTGAGGGGTTGATGACAGCTAAAACCTACAACAAACCCAAACAAAATCTGGGAGAAAATGAAGGATAAAAACACAGCCCTAGGCTCTGGAGTGACTCATTGCAGGCTGAGAGGAAGGTGGGTGCCAGCACCTGCACCCTCATCCTGACAGGAGCCCCGGGAGGAGCTTCCAGGTGGGCTCAGGACCATCCCTCCAGCTCCACTCTTGGAATTGCAATTGTGATTATTGATAGAATTACAAACAGGGTGCCCAGAGCGGCTGGGGCTGCCCCTGCATCCCTGGCAGTGCCCAGGGACATTGGGGCTGGAGCACCTGGGACAGTGGGAGGTGTCCCTGCCATGGCAGGGGTGGCACTGGCTGGGATTTGAGGTCTAGTCCAGCCCAAACCACTCTGGGGTTCTGGGATTTTGGGAAATCAGATACCGGAGCACAGCACTGAAAGTGTTGCCTTGATAGATCTGTGGAAGAAAACAGCTTGGAAGCTCTGGTGTCTCAGAGAGGTGAGAGTGAGGAACCCAGCTCCTCTGGGGTCTGGGAGGATGAGGATGAGGATGAGGATGAGGATGAGGATGAGGATGAGGATGAGGATGAGGATGAGGATGAGGAACCCAGCTCCTGTGGGATCTGGCAGGATGAGGAACCCAGCTGGGAGAGGCTCCTGTGGGGCTGGTTGAGCCTGAAGGGTGGGGATGGGAAATCCCTGTTCCCCCTCATCCCTCCAGGACAGGGACACAGATGTCCCAGCCTTGGATGTGCTTCTGAATTCCAGAATTAAACCCAGAATATTTTCATCTGGCCCAGAGCTTTCTGCATATAAACTTCTGGGATTTGTTTCTGTAGCCAGCAAAAGGCTTGCACATCCTTCCTCGCTTTTCCCCAGAATTCCCAGCTCAGGAACCCTGGTGGCTGCACAGATTTGCCTTGCTGGGAGGCTGCGAGCTGGCCACTGGCAACAGCAGCAGATGCTGCAATATTAAAACTCTCATTTGAGCCGTAACTGTGCTCGATAGTCACAGCTTGCTCCTTATAGATCATTTGTTAAAAACACATTAATAATGCAAATGGAGCCCTGGCCAGGGCCTGAGCAGCTGTGGAGCCACCCCAGACAGGGCAGAGCTCCCTGTGAATGCTCCCACTTCAGAACGGTCCGGCAAAGAGCAGGTCTGCAAAACAATCCTTTAAATCATCTGTTTGCCTGCAAAATCCATCAGCTGCCTGCTGCCAGGGGGCCAGGATGGATGGAGAGCAGGGATCTCTGAGCCAGGGCTGGAATTTGGGGTTCATTGCACAGGGCCTGGGCGCAGGGCCCTGCTGGGAGCTGCAGGCACAGCTGGAGCAGGCCCAAAGAGGGAGAGAGGGGTAAAGAGAGAGGTAAAGAGAGAGGTAAAGAGAGAGAAGGCAAGAGCATGGTAAAGGGGATGAGAGAGCGAGGTCCCTGTTACAATACAATACATCTTTTTCTGGGCTTGGAATTTGGGGTTCATTGCACAGGGCCTGGGCGCAGGGCCCTGCTGGGAGCTGCAGGCACAGCTCAGAGCAGGCCCAAAGAGGGAGAGAGGGGTAAAGAGAGAGGTAAAGAGAGAGAAGGCAAGAGCATGGTAAAGAGGATGAGAGAGTGAAAAGATTTTATGTTGCAATACAATAAATCTTTTTCTGGGCTTGGAATGTGGGGTTCATTGCAAAGGGCCCGGGGAATGCAGCCGCAGCTCAGAGCAGGACTGAGAGAAGAGAGAGGAGAGAGGATGAGAGGGTGAGAGAGCAAAAGGGGTAAGAGAGCAAAAGCATAAGAGAGTAAGAGGGGTAAGAGAGTAAAAGGCAAGAGCTAAGAGACAAGAGCTAAGAGTGCTCCAATACAATAAATCTTCTGTGTTGAATATTCTGATTCTCACTACCCAATCTAGTACAAGATACAAATCCTACAGCATTTCCATACAGCCTATAAGAATCACTACATTTCCATCCTGTGTTACATTTTAAACCCTAAAAACTCCTCTTTGGGCCCTTCTGCCAAGCTGTAGGGTCTGCTCTGACCCTTGGGCCTGTCTGCAAGCAGAGGGTGTTGTTCCATCAAAAGGGGATCACCTTCAGCAGCCACACCATTGTTTTCCAGTTGTTCAGTGACTGAGGCATCTCAAAGCTTGCTGTCATTTCAATCTCACTTATAGTTTCCATATTCTCAAAATCTTTAGCCAGGCACTCATATTGATGAGGCTTCCCTGTTTCACCTTCCCCAGCACCCCATGGCTTTGGGAATGGCAGAACTGGGAGAGGAGGGGCATCCCTGCCAGGAAGGGACAGACTCCTGGTGGGTCAGTGCCACCCCTGCAAGCAGGACTGGCACTCAGGGAGCAAGCAGAGAAGCTGAGCTGAGTTCCTCTGTGCCTTTTCAGTGCTGCTTGCAGAGGCAGCTGCTGCCTGTTCCTGAGATCCAAACTAGAGTAACGATTTTAATTGTAAAAGTGATAAAGACAATGAATTATAAACGCTTTTAAAGGAATATATTAATGAATGTGGGGTATGATATAAAATTTAATTAGAATTTTAAGCCTTTAAGGATAAAGTGAATTAACTAAAAGGCTTTATAATGAACTAATATAATACACAAGCCAGAATTTAAATAGATTTTGAAGGTCTTTCAGACAGTTCTTGTATGGAAAAGCAGCCATACATGTGTCTAACTTTTTAATTGCTTTGGAACACTGGGAAGGAATCGTTGCTGCCTTCATTTTCTTTGAACATAACTTTTATTTATGCATATTTATTCTCGTATTCTAATGCAAATAGAACTCTGGAAATTAGGTAGTTATGCAAATAACTTGATTGGATTAGGAAGAATCATGGAATATCCTGAAGGCACCCTCAGGGACGGTGGGGCCCAGCCCCTGGCCCTGCACAGACCCCCAGCCCCAAACCCACCCCCAAGGTGTCACCTGTGTCCCCCAGCCCCTCGAGGGGCTGCTCCCAGTGGGGACACCAGATCCAGCTCTCCCCATGCCAGGGCTCCCTCCCGCCCTGCCCAGCTCATCCCCACTGCCCCTTCCAGCCCGTGGCCTTCAGGGAGCCTTGGGAACCCCTGAGCACATCCCCCAAATCCCCAGTGCCCCAGCAGGGAGTGGGCTGCGTGTGAGGGACCCCAAATCCCCCAAATCCCGCCCAGAGCCACCCCTGCCATGGCAGGGACACCTCCCACTGTCCCAGGGTGTCCCAGTGCCCAGCCTGGCCTGGGGCACTGCCAGGGATCCAGGGACAGCCACAGCTGCTCTGGGCACCTGTGCCAGCCAGCTCAGGGGCTCCCAACTCACTCAGAGCTGGGTGAGAGGGACCCTGAGCCCCCCAGAGCTGGGTGAGAGGGACCCTGAGCTCCCCAGAGCTGTGTGAGAGGGACCCTGAGCCCCCCAGAGCTGTGTGAGAGGGACCCTGAGCCCCCCAGAGCTGGGTGAGAGGTGCCCTGAGCCCCCCAGAGCTGTGTGAGAGGTGCCCTGAGACCCCAGAGCCGGGTGAGAGGGACCCTGAGCGCCCCAGAGCCCCCAGAGCTGTGTGAGAGGGACCCTGAGCCCCCCAGAGCCCCCAGAGCTGTGTGAGAGGTGCCCCAGCCCCGTGAGCACACACTCTGCAGGTGCACAGCCAAGGCTCAGCGCAGCACAGGGTCCCAGGTGTGTCTGGATGGGCAGGCACAGCTCAGGCTGCCCCTCCAGGGCTCCTGCTGGCCCTGGGCTGTGGTTCTGGGGCTGTGACTGTCTCCAGCAGGGTTTGGAGAAGGAAGCACAGACAGAGCCCCATCCAGGCTCCTGCACACACACCCAGGGCTCCTGCTGGCCCTGGGCTGGGGCTCTGGGGCTCTGTGGCTCTCTCTCCATCACGGTTTGCAGAAGGAAACACGGACAGAGCCCCATCCAGGCTCCTGCACACACACCCAGGGCTCCTGCTGGCCCTGGGCTGGGGCTCTGTGGCTCTGGGGTCTCTCTCCATCACGGTTTGCAGAAGGAAACACGGACAGACCCCCAGGCAGCCTCCTGCACACACATCCCTCCGTGCTGAGGAGAGCACGTGAAGGGAACCATGGTTACAGGACTTGTCTGGGTGTTAGAGCACGGCAGCCCTGCCAGGCTCTAATCTCATTAGGATCAAAGCCTGGCCCGGGATTAAAACCCAGATTAGGAGCAGAGCAGGAGGAAACCCCGTCCCTCTGCAGGGGTGGGGCACAGAGGTCGTGGTATTGATTAGGATCTGGAACTGGGTTTGCTTCACTAATTATTTGTTACTAAATGAGCCCTAACGATCCCAGAGTCCTTCTGAAACCGTGGGTTTCAAGGCACAGAGCTGGAGCTGACCAGGGCACCTGTCAGCTGTGAGGAGAGAGGCTGCGAACAAAGGATGGGGAAAGGAGGGGAAAGGATGGGAAGCACTCTTGCCTCATCCTGCCTCCTCCTCTGTGATGCTGTTCCCAGGGGTCCCAGGATGAGGGAAGAGACGAGGATCTGACTCCATGGTTCAGAAGGCTGATTTATTCTTTTATGATATATATTACATTAAAACTGTACTAAAAGAATAGAAGGAAGGATTTCATCAGAAGGCTGGCTAAGGATAGAATGGAAAGGAATGATAACAAAGGTTTGTGGCTCAGACAGAGCCAGCTGGGCTGTGATTGGCCATTAATTAGAAACAACCACATGAGACCAATCCCAGGTGCACCTGTTGCATCCCACAGCAGCAGATAACCATTGCTTGGATTTTGTTCCTGAGGCCTCTCAGCTTCTCAGGATGAAACATCCTAAGGAAAGGATTTTCCATAAAAGATGTCTGTGACACTCCTCTCTCCTAAAGGCTGCTGAATGAGCTCAGCCTGGGTGCAGAAGAGCTCTGAGAGGCAGGAACAGAGCCGGGGGAGGCCAGACGAGGCAGTGCTGGCAGCAGGGCAGTGCCCCAGGAGCCTGAGCGGGGCTCCTGCGGCTGCTGGGACAGCAGGAGCAGCCCAGGCTCACCCAGGAGGGGCGAGCAGGCAGAGCCCAGCACCCCCGAGCTCCCAGGCTGCCCTGCCCTGCCCTGCCCTGCCCTGCCCTGCCCTGCCCTGCCCTGCCCTGCCATGAGCTTTATGATGGGAGCCAAAACACAACCACCCTCTACCTCAGCCTGTCGTGTCCCCGAGGTGAGCCCACGTCCTGCTGCCTGCCTGGAACACTTAATGAGGTATCTGCATTATCTACAGCCAGCTTCCAGAAATGTGGTGTTTACAGCTGCCTGCCTGGGCACAGGAGCCAGCCCGGTTAACCCTTTGCCCTCCAGGCTGTCCCCTCTGAGACAGCTCCAGCCCACAGGAGAGCTGGAAATGGGATCAGGAAATGGGATCAGGGAGCTGGGCACACCCTCCCAGCTCCAGGGGCTCCTGCTGCAGCCCCAGAGGTGCCCACAGGAGAGGAGGCACACAGGGACAGCCAGGCCAGCTCCACCCCACTGCCCTTTGATGCAGAGCACAAACCTCGGTGACCTGTATGGCTTCTTGCAGAGCTAGGGGAACGGGGGGAGATGTCATAGATGATAAAACCAGAGAATCATCAACATTGAAAGGTACCTTGCATGGACAGGGATAGTCCTGGTATGGACAGAAGCACTCCCGGTATGGACAGGGACACTCCTGGAATGGACAGGGACACTCCTGGTATGGACAGAGACACTCCCTGATGGACAGAGACACTCCTGGAATGGACAGGGATACTCCCTGATGGACAGGGATACTCCCTGATGGACAGGGACACTCCCTGATGGACAGAGACACTCCTGGTATGGACAGGGACACTCCCTGATGGGCAGGGACACTCCTGGTATGGACAGGGACAGTCCCTGATGGCCAGGGACAATTCCTGCATGGACAGGGACACTCCCTGCATGGACAGAGACACTCCCTGATGGACAGGGACACTCCTGGTATGGACAGGGACACTCCCTGCATGGACAGGGACACTCCTGGTATGGACAGGGACACTCCCTGCATGGACAGGGACACTCCTGGTATGGACAGGGACACTCCCTGATGGACAGGGACACTCCCTGATGGACAGAGACACTCCCTGCATGGACAGGGACACTCCTGGTATGGACAGGGACACTCCTGGAATGGACAGAGACACTCCTGGTATGGACAGGGACACTCCTGGAATGGACAGGGACACTCCTGGTATGGACAGGGACACTCCCTGATGGACAGAGACACTCCCTGCATGGACAGGGACACTCCTGGTATGGACAGGGACACTCCCTGCATGGACAAGGACACTCCCTGATGGGCAGGGACACTCCTGGAATGGACAGGGAGCCTGCATCTCTGGCATCCTGCCTCAAAAAAGGGTCAGGAGACCTGAAGAAGGTATGGAGAATGTGCTGAGAATGGTGGTGTGATGGGATTCCAGGATCCCACACAGGTTTGGTCCTGGGGGGAGCTTAATTCCCCCCCAGTGCCACCCTGCCATAGCAGGGACAGCTCCCTCTGTCCCAGGCGCTCCAGCCCCAGTGTCCAGCCTGGCCTTGGCAGGGATCCAGGGGCAGCCCCAGCTGCTCTGGGCTCCTCTGCAGGGTCCCCCAGCCCAGGGAGAGCAGGTTCTGATCAAAGAACACCAAAGCCAGCTCAGCTCAGCTCAGAGAGGCAGGAGGAGCAGCAGAGAAAACCACGGTGGCAGCACAAGTGTGAAGTGGCCAACAATTATTTGTTGTTTCTCAAAACACAGGAACAAAGGCTTGTCAGAAAATAATTAGAGAGTGGGTGCAAAACAAAGAAAAGAAAGTAATTTTTCACATAGTGCATAATTAAAGTGTGGAACTCATTACCACAGGATGCCGTGGGAGCCAGACGCATAAATGGATTTGAAAGGCAATTAGACAAATTAATGGAAGAAAAGTCCATCAAAGCCTATTAAACACAAAGCCGTGGACGGGAGGCTATTGACAAACCCACGGCAGCAGCAGCAGCAGCAGCAGCAGCAGCAGCAGCACCTCTCTGCTCCCCTGGTTATCCGGGAAACGCCATTTCCAGAGCTGGAATGGGCAGGGATGGCTGGGAAGGGGCAAGGACAGGCAGGAGTGAGCAGGAATGGGAAGGAATGGCTGGGGATGACCAGGAATGGGACACCTGGAGCTCCCTGAGACAGCCAGCTGTCACCACAAAGGGAAAGGAAACCCTCACTGTGCACCAGAGGGGTTGTACATGAGCAGTGAGCACTCACAAAGAGTCCTGGCAATACCAGCTTGGAAAACACCAGCACCTGGGGGAAATGAAACCTTTGCAGGCTGTTGAAGACTTCAGCTGAGTGCCTGAATCCCAGAATGGCCCAGGCTGGCAAACCCCACTGAGCCCATTGAGTCCCCAGCACTGCAGCGCCCCGTGTCCCCAGTGCCACGTCCAGGGATTTGTGTCCCTGCAGGACGGGCACCCCCAGCCCTTCCAAGGAGGAATTCTCCCAGCACCCGAGCTGAGCTCCCCTGGCCCAGCTGGGGCTGTTTCCCCTCTCCTGTTTGTTGTTCTGGGCCAGAAGGGGCTGAGCCCCCTGTGCCCCCTGGCAGGAGCAGCAGGGCTCCCTGCAGGGCACCTGGGCCACAGCAACAGCACCCCAGCAGCCGGGCACCAAGGAACACATTTCCACTTCATCCCAGTCAGGAACACCTCCTGAACTGCCTGTTGGTGCTTTTATGGGGCAACAAGAAATGCCCTGTCTACTTCTTACTAAAGAAATGAGAGAGGAGAGGAGAGGAGAGGAGAGGAGAGGAGAGGAGAGGAGAGGAGAGGAGAGGAGAGGAGAGGAGAGGAGAGGAGAGGAGAGGAGAGGAGAGGAGAGGAGAGGAGAGGAGAGGAGAGGAGAGGAGAGGAGAGGAGAGGAGAGGAGAGGAGAGGAGAGGAGAGGAGAGGAGAGGAGAGAGAGGAAAAAAAAAAGAAAAAAAAAGAAGAAAAAAAAGAAAAGAAAAGAAAAGAAAAGAAAAGAAAAGAAAAGAAAAGAAAAGAAAAGAAAAGAAAAGAAAAGAAAAGAAAAGAAAAGAAAAGAAAAGAAAAGAAAAGAAAAGAAAAGAAAGAAAAGAAGAAAAGAAAAGAAAAGAAGAAAAAAGAAAAGAAATGAAAAAGAAAAGGAGAAAAAGAGAATTTTGCAAAGTTTTCAATCTTTCCTGGTGGCAGTGAGAGATCCCAGCCTCCCCAGCACAGCCCAGACCCTGCACTCTGTTATTGTGCCGATGGGTTTTCACCTGGGGGAAAAAATTACAGCTTGGGTTGCTTTGTCACATTTAAAGAATAATGCTGAATTCAAAAGTGTTTGTCTTGTAATCAGAATTTATACAGGAATAAAGGAACTGAGTATCAGGGCTGGGTACCTGACACTGTGCTCTGCCCAGGTGAGGGAGAGCTGCACGCAAACCCTTCTGCAGCAGCACTGAAAAACAAAACAGGGCAGGAGAAACTGCAGCTGCACAGCCCTGCCTGTGCGCGTGAGCATTTTCCACTCAAGCACGTTGGCCTTTGGGTACTTTTGTCTGAATTTGTAAATTCCAGCAGGAGGAGCTGGCTCTGAGACGTGCTGAGCTGAGCAATGAAGACGTGGAATGTGAAATCCTGCTCCTGGCAAACCTCCTGCTTCCACAAACGTGTCCCAAACTCTGCCCTTCCCACCCATCCCAATCCCATTTCAGTTCTGTACCTTGGAAAGCCATGGCTGGAAAAGGGTGCATAAAAACACAAATGCAAACACCTGCCCACCAGTTGAATTCTCTAATTTAAACTAAACAAAAGGTTTTATTTCTGATTGTTTTTTTGTTCTCACAATGGTACCTCTGATTTTCTAAACAGTTCCATTGATCTTATATTATATACAGATATAACTTAATTTTGTAAAGCTTTTCACAGATCTGCCATGTAAAAGGTTCTGACTGTTTTTTTCTAACATTGCTGCAATGCTGATTAGGATAAATAAATAAAAAAATGTTCCCACTAAGTTCTGTGTATTTGGGTTTGTACTCAACAAGTGTAGGTTTCATTTTGGCTTCAACAGCATAATTACTTTTTTAAAATCAATTTGCAGGCCTGCACAAGTTGGGTCATCTCCTGATTTGAAGCAGAACTTTGGTGCATGAAATATAAATATTCCAGTTTTGTATAATTTCCACTTGTGGGATGGAAATGAGCAAATGATAATTACACCCAGCATTAAACAAGTAAATCCAGGTTTGTGTCCCCCTGAAGTGGCTCATCCTGATGATGGACAGAGAGCTGCAGCCATTAAATGGAATTGGAGCCTCGTGGAGGTTTGCAATAACTTTTTAATTACAGCTTAATGCTGCTTTCTAGCCCTGGCAAAATTGAAATTTCCCTTGTAATGGCAGTGTTTCACATTGCAGCTTTCCCTGTGCCCAGGGAGATCCCCAAGAGCTGTGCCTGGAGCAGGAGGATCTGGGGCAAAAGGAGCCTTTTCCTGCTCGCTGTGCTGTGCTGCTGTGCTGAGGTGTGCCAGAGCTGGGGCTGGGCAGGACTGCCAGCCTGGCAGGGTGCTGGGAAGGTGAAACAGGAAAGCCTTATCAATATGAGTGCCTGGCTAAAGATTTGAGAATATGGAAACTATAAGTGAGATTGAAATGAAAGCAAGCTTGGAGATCCCTCAGTCACTGAACAACTGGAAAACAATGGTGTGGCTGCTGAAGGTGATCCCTTTTGATGGAACAACACCCTCTGCTTGCAGACAGGCCCAAGGGTCAGAGCAGACCCTACAGCTTGGCAGAAGGGGCCAAAGAGGAGTTTTTAGGGTTTAAAATGTAACACAGGATGGTAATGTAATGATTCTTATAGGCTGTATGGAAATGCTGTAGGATTTGTATCTTGTACTACATTGGTTAGTGAGAATCAGAATATTCAACACAGAAGAAGATTTATTGTATTGGAACGGGCACTTCGCTCTCTTAGCCCTTGCCTCTTACCCTGTTTATTCTCTTACCCCTTTTACTCTCTTACCCTTTTGCTCTCTCACCCTCTCATCCCTCTCTCCCCTCTCCTCTCTCAGTCCTGCTCTGAGCTGTGCCTGCAGCTCCCAGCAGGGCCCTGCACCCAGGCCCTGTGCACTGAACCCCAAATCCCCAGCCCTGGCTCAGAGATCTCTGCTCTCTGTCCATCCTGACCGTCCTACCCCAACGCTCACTACACTGTGATTCTGGATTGTGTGAATTCTGTGATTCTGACATTCAGGGATTCTGTGGTGATGCCCTGGCACAGGTGCCCAGAGCAGCTGTGGCTGCCCCTGGATCCCTGGCAGTGCCCATGCCAGGCTGGACACTGGAGCACCTGGGACAGTGGGAGGTGTCCCTGGTCCCTGCCATGGCAGGGTGGCTCTGGGGTCCCTCCCAGCCCAGCCCAGTCTGGGTTCTGTCACTCCCTCACGCTGGGACTGGAGCTCTGTTTCCCCCCGTGCTCCATCCCCGGGCACTCTGCAGCAGAGTGGCTCTGCCACGCTCCTTCTGCCACATGCAAATCAATAATTTACAATGCCCAGAATGCCCAGAACCTGCTCTCAGGCTGGAGGAATTAATCCTGATTGTAATTACCAGGAACATCTAATGAAATATTAATTCAGCCCTTGCACGTTTCCTGCCTCGGCCCGGCCCGAGTGCACAAAGGGTGACATTTAGGGAAGACAATATACAATGTTCCAGGGCAAAACTCTGATGTGCAGCAACTCTCTGCCTCTGAAGGGTTGTACTGGCTGTATTACAAGCTCACAATATAGGGCTTTAAAAGATATAAAAGATGACATTTCATTCTTGTTCTCTGGAACATTTCTGTTTGAATGGAATTCTTTCCTAAAGAAAATATCAAAAAAGAGGAGATTGGAATGACATTTCTAGCACTGCAAAGCTTTGATTTCAAATGCACAGATCCCAACCCCTGAGCTTCAGAGCCTGGGGGGCTGACAGGCTGATTCCCAGCCAGACCTGCAAGATCTGGGGTGAATTATCATCACCTTTGGGAATTATCGTGGTGCAATTTAACCTGGCCATACTCTAGT
>JBBFKN010000427.1:0-28083 GCA_039654755.1 Calcarius lapponicus | reverse complement strand
TGATTGACTCCGAGACAAACAGATCAGGCCGTTGCTGTTCTCTGCTCTAAACCCTCTGATAAACACATCCTGAGCCTCAAACCAGAGCTCCAGAGAGGGGAGCAGGTCCTGGCAGGGACAGCAGGAGGGCAGCCCACAGCTGGCCCTGCTCCCTGCCCACAGCTGCCCCTTGGCCAGGGGAACCTGGCTGCAGCCCAGGGATGGAGTTTGGGAAGGTGCTGGGCTTGGGGTTTGGGTCAGGGTTTGGATTTGGGTCAGGGTGAGGGTTTGGGTCAGGGTTTGGGTCAGGGTTTGGGTTAGGGTTTGGGTTTGGGTCAGGGTTAGGGTTACGGGTCAGGGTTTGGGTCAGGATTAGGGTTAGGGTTTCAGTTTGGGTCAGGGTTAGGGTCAGGGTTTGGTTTTGGGTCAGGGTTAGGGTCAGGGTTTCGGTTTGGGTTTGGGTCTGGGTTAGGGTCATGGTTTGGGTCAAGGTTTGTGTTTGGCTCAGGGTTTTGGTTTGGGTCAGGGTTTGGTTTTGGGTCAGGGTTTGGTTTGGATTTGGGTTTGGGTTTGGATATGGGTTAGGGTTTGGGTCAGGACTTCAGTTAGGGTTTGGCTTTGGATTTGGGTTTGGGCCAAGGTTAGGGTCAACATTAGGGTCAGGGTTTGGGTTAGGGTTAGGTTTTGGGTTTGGGTCAGTGTTAGGGTTTGGGTTAGGGTGCCTTTTTAGGGAAAAGGGGCTTGGAGGAATGTCACAGAATTCCAGGATGGTCTGGATTGGAAGGGAAGCTGAAAACCACCCAGTGCCATGGCAGGGACCCCTCCCACTGTCCCAGGGACCCCTCCCACTGTCCCAGGGACACCTCCCACTGTCCCAGGGACACCTCCCTCTGCCCCAGGTGCTCCCAGCCCCAGTGTCCCATCCTGCCTTGGGCACTGCCAGGGATCCAGGGGCAGCCCCAGCTGCTCTGGAATTCCATTCCAGTCCCTCCTCACCCTCCCAGGGAGGAATTCCTTCCTATGTTTTCCTCAATATTTTAAAGATGAAAAAGAAGCTTTCCTTCTCTTTTGATTTGCAAAGTTAATCTGGCAGGAAGCGAATCGAGGAGCTGGGACCTGCCAGGACTTCCCCCAGGCACGTTCCAGAAGCTCCTGTTCAGCTGGAAGGATAAATCCTGCTGGGACATCTGTGGAAGTGTCTTGTGAAGAGCAAAGCTCTTTGATTATCCTGTTGCTATTTGTCAAATGCAAAGGACCATGTAAAAAATCATTTTCAGCCTTCAGAACTACTCTCCTTTCGCTCTGCTTTTGATGTCTGAAGAGAAAATAGCCTTGTGAAGCAACTTGATTTCTTCAGAGCTATTAACCAGTCTTGCAGGGTCCCAGGGTGACATAACAGGTCTGCTCTGACTCATTCCATTTAAGAGTGTCTCCTTCCAGACAGAAATAGCTCAGTGTGCAGCCATAAAAAACATGAATCAATTAATGTCTTCTATTAACTAGAAATGCAGATAAATCTCCTCAATCGTGGGAATGCAAATTCCTGGCTCCTCTCCCTTCTCCCTCCCCGTGCTCTTTGTATTTGGCTCCTTCCTAAATTGAACTTTTCTGGGTGTTGACTCCAGGCCCACGTGGTTATTTCTGGTGGTTATTTTTTTGTGCAGTCTTTTTGTGCTTATTTTTGGTGGTTTTTTCTTGTGATTATTTTTGGTGGTCATTTTTGGTGGTTACTTTTTGTGGTTATTTTTTGTGGTTATTTTTCATGGTTGTTTTTGGAGTTACTTTTTGGTGGTTACTTTTTGGTGGTTATTCTTTGTGATTATTTTTGGTGGTCATTTTTGGTGGTTATTTTTTGTGGTTATTTTTCATGGTTGTTTTTGGTGGTTACTTTTTGGTGGTTATTCTTTGTGGGTTATTTTTGGTGTTATTTTTCATGGTTATTTTCTTTGGGATTTTTTGTGGTTATTTTTGGCGGGTTATTTTCTTTGAGTTTTTTTTTGGTGGGTTGTTTTGGTGATTATTTTTTGTGGTTACTTTTTGTGGTTATTCTTTTGGTGGTTATTTCTTGTGGTTATTTCTTGTGGCTTATTTCTTGTGGTTATTTTTTGAGGTTATTTTTTTTGTGGTTATTTTTTAGGTGGTTATTTTCTTTGGCTTTTTTCTGTGGCTTGTTTTAGGTGGTTATTTTTTGTGGTTATTTTCATGGTTATTTTTTTGGGTGGTTATTTCTCTTCCAACTCCATTATTCTGTGATTCTGAGCCAGCCCTGGGGCTGTGTGGGGCTGGGGCTGCAGGAGGCAGCAGGACCCCATGGCAGGGAGGGTGCACAGAGCAGGAGGTAGCTGGGGACCCAAAGGATCCCAGGATGGTTTGGGTTGGGAGGGACTTTAAAACTCATCTCATGGCACCCCTGCCATGGCAGGGACACCTTCCACCACCCCAGGGACACTGCCCATGCCTGGCCTTGGGCACTGCCAGGGATCCAGGGGCAGCCCCAGCTGCTCTGGGCACCTGTGCCAGGGCTGCCCACCCTGGCAGGGGTGAATTTCTCCCCAATATCCCCTCTCAATCTACTTTCCTTCAATTTAAAGCCTTTCCCCTTGTCCTGTGCCTCCATCCCTTGTCATCATCTCTGTCCATCTTTCCTGTCCATCTTTCCCTCAGGTCCTGGAAGGGAAAATAAAACCCATGGAACAAGTGCAGGGTTCCCTCTGTGCGAGCAGCTCTGGAAAATGGGAATTCCAGGTGATCTGCAGTGCCATGGACCAGCAATGCTGGCTGTGCAGAAAAGAATTTCCTTCCATGCCCTGGTTCTCCTTGTGCTGGGGAGAGGAACCCCTTCTGTGCTTCCTCTGCTCTTGGAGAGGAGATCTCAGTAATCTTGGGGTCAGTTTAACTCCAAAGCTCAGTATCAGTCTGTCTAGCAGCTCCTCTGCACCTGCTGCTAGGTGATAATGACTTGAAGAACGGAATTAATTAGGCTGAACCCTTCCGTGCTTCTTGTATCTCTCAAGGTGGATTTTTCCTCTCTTTACTTTTTTAATACTCAGGAAAAAAAAAAAAGTTTCATCCTTTCCCAGGAAGAAATAACAAGGCAAGGATTTGCCTGTATTTATATTAACCATTGAATTGCTTTCAATGGTTAATACATTTAATTTTATTTTATTTTTAAATTTATTTATTTATTTTTAAATTTATTTTTAATTTATTTTTAAGTTTTAATTTTTTTTTATTGCTTTCAAGCAGGGTTCGGCGGGGCTCTCAGGGTGTCCACATTTTCTTCACTTTTTAGTCTCAGACCAAAGAGCAAAATATTTTCTTCCACTTTTTAATCTTAGACCAAAGAGCAAAATATTTTCTTCACTTTTTAGTCTCAGACCAAAGAGCAGAAGCCCCAGATGAGCGCTGCCTGCTCTGGGGGCCAGAGGTGACAGCGAGGGGTGCAATCCCCTGATTGATGGCCCAGTCCCTGCTCAGGGACCTCTCACGCGTGACCCCATGGCAGATCCCATCCTCTCGGCCCTGGGGCACCTCTGGGGTGATCCTGTCCCTGTGCCAGGGTCTGTGCTGTACCCAGAGCGGGTGGCAGCTGCCCTCCTGGTGCATTCAGTGGATATTAAACTGCAGCTGAGGGCTCTCAGATTGGCAGCACAGGGCGTGAGCCACGGTTATTCAGCAGAAAGCAGAGGCTGGGATTGCTCAGGACTTGTCTAAGGAAGGTTTCCCCATCCCTGAGGTGTCCCAGGCCAGGCTGGACAGGGCTGGGGGCATCCTGGGACAGTGGGAGGTGTCCCATGCCATGGCAGGGGTGCTCTGGATGGGATTTGAGGTCCCTTCCAACTCAAACCATTCTGTGATTTTCTGATTCATTTGTAATTATTATTATTTTCATTATTGTTGACTAACGGGATTTCATTAGGGCCTCAGAGCTATTGATCTGCACTGTGTGGCTGCAGGACAGGGAGTTGCTCCCCGAGGTGCTGAGAATTTCAGTGGTGATGACACAAAAGTGTTGTTACACCCAATTTAAACCCTGAGAGCTGCAGTGGCCCCAGAGCCTGAGTTCAGACTCTCTGCTCGGGCTGGGATGGGTTGAAATTGGCCCATTTTCCTCCATTACCACAAAACCCCCTGGAATTATCCCTTCAGACGGGCTGCTGGTGCTCAGAGAGGTGAGGTGGGCAGGGCAGCTCCCCAGAGACCAGGGACAACCTGAGTGTGACCACGTTCTCAGGGGTTTTCAGACTGGGGAAGGGATGAGGATCTGACTCCATGTTAAGAAGGCTTGATTTATTATTTTTATTATATATATTATATTAAAACTATACCAAAAGAATAGAAGAAAAGGATTTCATCATAAGGCCAGCTAAGAATAGAAAAAAGAAGGAATGATACCAAAGGTTTCTGGCTCGGACTGTCCAAGCCAGCTGGACTGTGATTGGCCATTAATTAGAAACAACCACATGAGCCCAATCCCAGAGTGCACCTGTTGCATTCCACAGCAGCAGATAATTATTATTTATAGTTTTGTTTCTGAGGCCTCTCATCTTCTCAGGAGAAAAGATCCTAAGGAAAGGATTTTCCATAAAAGATGCCTGTGACACCTCAGCTGTGACCGCACTGAGGTTCCTGTCCCACCCACAGCAATCCAGCTGTGGGGACACCTGGGGAACACCTGGGGAACACCTGGGGACACCTGGGGATCACCTGGGGAACACCTGCTGGGATACCTGGGGAACACCTGGGGAACACCTGGGGATACCTGGGGACACTTGAGGGACACCTGGGGACACCTGGGGACCCCCTCCTGCCCCATTTCCCCCTCCCAGGGGCTGATGGCCCTGTTGTGTTGGGCTGTGCTCCCATCCTGATCCCAGCCCTGCTGAGCAGCCTCCCATCACCCAATTAACACCAGGGCTGTAATTACTGCCATTATCACATTTACTGCCATTATTCCTGTTCCAAAGCAGCGTTTTCGTCCTCATTATGCTGTTTCTGTTGTGCCCGTGATTCAGAGAAGGAACCAGATGCTCTGCCTTGCTTCAGAGCTCCCTGGTGCTGCTCGCTGCCACATCCCCTGTGCAAAAGCCAGCCCTCACCCTGGAGCACTTCTCAAAACCTAATTAGAGCAGACAGAGCAGCACCATCCTCATCTCCCAGCAGCTTCAGGAGCAAACCCCCACCCCTCAGGACACCCAAGGTCACTTTTCCCGATTTCCGCAAAGATTTGAGAGAGCTCCCACACTCCCTGTGCTGTTTCCCTGGTGCCTCCTGAAGCGCCCACCCAGCCAGGCAGGTGTTTACTCTGCTTCTGTTTATCCATCACAGGTGTCCTCTCACTTAAATGCTTTTTTTTTTTTATTTTTTCAAAATCCCAGGCTATAAATAAAATGACTGAAGAAGAAAGATGTTGAGAATAAGAGACACTGAGGGGCTGGAGTGTGTCCAGGGAAGGGACAGAGCTGAGGAATGGGCTGGAGGGTCTGAGGGAGCTGGGAAGGGGCTCAGCCTGGAGAAAATGGGGGACCAGGGGGAACTTCTGGCTCTGCACAGCTCCTGCCAGGAGGGGACAGCCCCAGGTCGGGCTCTGCTCCAGGGAACAGGGACAGGAGCAGAGGGAACAGCCTGGAGCTGCACCTGAAGTTCAGATTGGATATTGGGAATATTTTCTGCACAGAAAGGGTGGCCAACCAATGGAGTGGCTGCCCCAGAGAGGTGGTGAAATCCCCATCCTTGGAGGCGTTCAAAAAATGTGTGGAGGTGGCGCTTGAGGGCGTGGATTAGTGGTGACCTTGGGGGTGTGGGCAGCCCCAGTGGCTGTCACTGGAGATTTCCTGAAAAATCCCTTCCCCAGGATTTCTTCTCCTGGCAAGGTGAGAAGCCTCAGCTTCTCCATGGTCTGCTACTCTGGAATGATTTGGAAAATTGTTTACCCAGCATGTGAATTGTTTTAACTTAGTGGTCAATCCCAGTCCAGCTGTGTCAGGACTCTGGTCAGTCACAGGTTTTTATGTATTAATTTAATATAATTATATTAAATATTATTATAATTATTATTTATAATTATTGTATGTTATATTTAAATCTAATAATATATATAATATATTATCTAATATAACATTATAAATTTATAATATAATTATAATTAATTATATTATTAATTCCTTTCGAAGCTTTGTGATGTCTCCTTTCTCTTTCTTTAGCATAGTTTTAATATATAATTATAATATAATAAATATAATGTTTAATATAATATAATATAATATAATATAATAAATATAATATAATATAATATAATATAATATAATATAATATAATATAAGTCTCCTAAGAACTTGGAGTCAATTCTCATCTCTCACCTCATCCTGAGGACCCTCACAACACCCCAATAAGGTGCTCCAGTCCCTTCATGCAGCTTCCAGGTCTCCTCTGGAACTGCTCCAACAGCTCCTTGTCCTCCTGATGTTGGGGACACCAGAGCTGAGGGGTCTCCCACAGACAGAGTCCATCCTGACCCTGCTGCCCACACTCCCTTTGGAAATTCCAGCCCAAATCTCCAGTGGGAGGTCTGGGACCACCAAATCACAGCAGCACAGCTGATCCTGGGTTTAGAAAGAGCAGAACCAGGCTGAATTTTAAAAAGGGACCATCCAGTTCTCAATCTGGATCCCTCTGCAGCAGGTCCAGCACGTGGAGTTTGCAGTGTGACACAGGAGATGGGATCATTGCTCCCTGAAATCCACAGAGATTTCTCCAAATCTGCCACTTGCTGTTAGAATGCTGCACAAGCCCTGGGAGAATGGCAGCATCCTTACCCAAAAGGTTAAGCAAAACATAATGAATGGAAAAGATGAGCTGTGACAGGACCGAAAACAGGAATTTTCAACTTTTGAAAAACATCTAGATATTTAAGGTCTTTTAAATGAACTGGAGATCTTGTGTGAAATCCATTCGGTATGGAAAACACTGAAATGCACTTTGAAAACTCCAAGCAAACCAACCTTTTCAAAAGCATTCCACAAACACTTTTAAGGGAGTCAGCTGTGTCTGAAACAAAACCAAAACTTGCAAACCTTGCTGGCCTGCAGCTCCTTTCCTTCTCCTTCTGGGGCAGGTGGGATGAGCTGGGGCAGGTGTGGAGGCAGCAGCTCCCAGGGGCTCCTTTGGGAGAATTTCCAGGGAATCTGGAATCTGGTGCCATGGGAGAATTTCCAGGGAATCTTCCTTCAGCTGGGATTTTTGGGTATGGCACTTTGCTCCTTCTATGCTGCTCCAGGGAATCTTCCTTCAGTTGTTTTATTGGGTATGGCACTTGGCTCTTTCTGAGCTGCTCCTTGCAAAGGGGGCATTTCCTGCAATCCCCTAATTTCCCCATATCTACATATGGGGAAATATTTCCCCATATTTCCTCCCATATAAGGGAGGAAAAGCCAGTTTGGGGGTCCTGGTCAGGAGGCAGGAGATGATGTTCCTTGTTTGCACTTGGCAGTCACAGGGAGAAGGTTCATTCCTCCTCCTGCAGCACACGTTATTTCAACAATCTGATTTTTAACTGATGCAAATTGAAATGTCTCCTCTGTGGGAAAGCTCCAATTTTTCTTCCTTAGGGAAAGCAGAGATGTGAACTGCAGAGATCACCCTGAGGGATCTGGATCCTGCTCTGGGGAATGTGAGGGTTTTACACATTCCCTGTGCTGAGGGTCACAGGGGCAGAATTCACCCAGAATTTCCTGGGCTTTCCCCATTGCTGACTTCTCCAGAGGAGCAGATTATTCAATTTTGTCCTTCCTTTAGATGCAGCCCTGAGAAATGAGCTGTGGATCCTGCTGATCCACAGGAGAGGACACTCCAATGGCGGCTGGCCAAGGCCTGGCTGTGTCCATCACACCCCCCCATCCCACAGGAGCTGCATTTTGGGGTGGGTTGGGCTCCAGGACAAGGCACACAAACCAGATGTCACCCAGCCCTGGAAAAGGAGCTGTGGGTTCAGTTCCTGCTGATCCCACAGGAGAGGACACCTTCCAATGCTCCGTTGGCCAAGGCCTGGCTGTGTCCATCACACCCTCATCCCGTAAGAACTACATTTTGGGGTGGGATGGGCTCCAGGAAGGAACAGACACCACCAGATGTAGCTCAGCCCTGGAAAAGGAGCTGTGGGTTTAGTTCCTGCTGATCCCATACAAGAGAGGACACTCAAATAAATGGTGGCTGGCCAAGGCCTGGCTGCGTCCATCACACCCCCATCCCACAGAGCTGCATTTTGGGGTGGTTGGACCCCAGGACAGGGCACACAAACCAGGTGTCTCCCAGACCTGGAAAAGGAGCTGTGGATCCTGTTGATCCCACAGGAGAGGACACTCCAGTGGTGGCTGGCCAAGGCCTGGCTGTGTCCATCCACAGGAGGTGCATTTTGGGGTGGTTGGACCCCAGGACAGGGCACACAAACCTGGAAAATGAGCTGTGGATCCTGCTGATCCCACAGGAGAGGACACTCCAATGCTCTGTTGACCAAGGCCTGGCTGTGTCCATCCCACAGCAGCTGTGTTTTGGGGTGGGTTGGACCTCAGGACAGGGCACACAAACCTGGAAAAGGAGCTCTGGATCCTGCTGATCCCACAGGAGAGGACACTCCAGTGGTGGCTGGCCAAGGCCTGGCTGTGCCCATCCCACAGCAGCTGTGTTTTGGGGTGGGTTGGACCTCAGTACAGGACACACAAACCTGGAAAAGGAGCTGTGGATCCTGCTGATCCCACAGGAGAGGACACTCCAGTGGTTCTTGGCCAAGGCCTGGCTGTGCCCATCCCACAGGAGGTGCATTTTGGGGTGGTGGGACCCCAGGCAGGTGTCACCTGGGGCTCTGCTCCTGCAGGTGCCAGAGGCTCCTTGGCAGCTCCTCAGGGTGAGCCCCTGGCTCTGCCTTGCCCACCAGTAGAACCAGTTTGTGCTGGGCCTGCCCCAGGGAGGCTCCCACCCTTCGGGAGGGTGAATTGGCCCCCCTGAGTGCCCCAGATCCAGCAGAGTCATGTGGCTCCAGCTTTATTTTGCTGTTATTGCTGCTTTCAAGTGGAAAATTGATATAATAGCGGGTCCTTTCTCAGCACACAGCAGTCTGCACATTTGTACAATGTTCTTTGAGGACGATCAGCAGCCACTGGCATAGAAAAGTGACAGATGCTGTCTGCAAATAATGAGCTGAAGCAGTTTCCTTTGGAAGGGAACTTAAGCAAAGTCCCTTTGAGTTTGAAAAGCCAGAGAGGTTCCCATGTGTCCCCAGAAGCTGCTCAGAAAAGGCATTTTCTAGTGGCCTTATGTGGCATAATTATTCTGTGGCTGTTTCTCTCACACCAGCTCCTCTGGAGAGAGGGAATGACCCAGTTCCTGTTTACTGAGCCTCTCCTGCTGGGGACAGGCATGAAAGAGAACGAAGTTTATGGTTCTGTTCCCTCCTCCAGTGTTCCAGATCTGCCCCCAGTCCAGGGATGAGGAGCAGAATGGGGGATGAAGCACGTCCCACGCCTTGGGGATGCTCACATCCCTTCCTTGCAGCTCACACCAGGATTGTTGCAGCCCCTGAGGCCTGTGAGGAGTCCCCCACTTGTGAGGCTGAAGGAAGAGCACTGGGAGTTCCATCCTGAGCCTTTGGTCCTCTCTCCTTCCTCCCTGCTTTACCTGGTGTGACCGTGTTCACCAGGGGTCTGAGGATGAGGGAAGAGACGAGGATCTGACTCCATGTTTCAGAAGGCTGATTTATTATTTTATGATATATATTATATTAAAACTATACTAAAAGAGCAGAAGAAAAGGTTCTCATCAGAAAGCTGGCTAAGAATAGAAAGGAATGGTAACAAAGGTTTGTGGCTCAGAGAGTCCGAGCCAGCTGGGCTGTGATTGGCCATTAATTAGAAACATCCAACATGAGACCAATCCCAGATGCACCTGTTGCATTCCACAGCAGCAGATAACCATTGGTTACATTTTGTTCCTGAGGCCTCTCAGCCTCTCAGGAGGAAAAATCCTAAGGAAAGGATTTTCCATAAAAGATGTCTGCGACAACCTGGCACAGCCACAGCCTGTGCCATGGGTGCATCTCCCCATGGAGCTCCAGCAGGTGTTCAGAGTCCTCCCATCACCTCAGAGTGCTCCAAAATTAACCCAAATTACTGAAAATTGAGGATTTAAAGTTTCCTGACTGGACATTTCCAACCCTGCCAGTGAACAGGAGACACAGTTTGCCTTTAGTGATGGAAATCTTCTCTCTGGTGCAATATGGATGTTTCTGCACTTGGTATTTTCTGGTTATTGCCACAGCCCTGGATCCTGAGGATGAAATCAGGCTCTGGGAGCCTTTGCTCTTGAGCTCTTGGAGAGATCCAGCATCTTTCCATGCTCCTGTAGGGAACTGAACCTACAAAAGTACCAGCTGGGGCTTCTCTCCAGTGACGATAGCCATTGATAAACTGTCCCTCTCATTAGGGGCTCAGAAAGTCTCCAAGAATTGATTTTCTTCCAGTCTGACCTGCTCTCCTGGGCTTCTTTAGCAGTGGAATTCCAAGCAAATCCAAGGCAGGATGCTGTAATTCCCCACACATTAGCTGGGATTAATGGTGGAGCTGTGTTACACAGCACATTAAATCACAAATGGATCAGAATAACGAGGCACCATCCCCTCAGGCACCAGGGGGGAGAGCTGAAGCACAGCCTCAACCTTCATCCCCTTCCTTATTTTTAAAAGCACCATTTGCCAAACTCTTTGTTGATTTGATTCATTATTCATTTTAGCTCTTTCCTTTCTGTCCCTTCCTGCACATCTGTACATGGGAAGCATTTCTGGGCAAATTTCGAATGGTGTGCTGTTGTGGGAAATTAATTAATTAATACTGATAATTAGTGATGGATCCTGTAGATGAAACCCATATAACAAAGGAGATTGAAATTAAAGGATTCTACTTCATTCCAGTGCCTGGAGGGAGCTACAAGGACAGAGAGAGACTTTACAAGGGGTGGAGGGCCAGAACAGAGGGAATGGCTTCAGACTGACAGGGAGTAGGTTAGATGGGATATGGGGAAGGAATCCTTCCCTGGGAGGATGGGAGGCCCTGGCAGAGCAGCTGTGGCTGCCCCTGGGTCCCTGGCAGTGCCCAAGGCCAGGCTGGAGCACCCTGGGGCAGTGGAAGGTGTCCCTGCCCATGGAGGGGATGAGCTGTAAGGTCCCTTGCCACCCAACCCATTCCAGTATTCCATTATGATTCCAGATTCCCTCACAAGAATTCTCTGCAGTTTTGTTGCCTTCAAAGTCTCCCAGCTCTGGGCAAGAAAGCTGAGCACAGATTTCATCCAGGGTTGGGCTCTCCTTGCCTGGTTTTGCTCTTGGTTGTTCAGGGGTGATTTTTTGCTGATGTTGACTTGGACTGGAGGTTTTTCTGAGCTCTGTGGTGTTCAATGAACTGTTCTGTGTGAGATGGAGATCCCTGGCACTGAAGGGATAATCGTTTAGTGACAGCAAAGGACAAGAAGGTTGCAGAGCAGAGAGAGTGAAGATCCCCATGCCCAAAGTGGCAGAGCAGGGCCCATCCCTGCCAGGACCCAGCACATCCCTCTGGCTGGCCAGGACAGCCAGGATCCTGCCAGGGGGCTCAGAGACCCTGGCACAGAGCCCAAAACACCTGTGGGTTTGATTGTGACCCGTGGAGCAAATTACCAACCTTGGATGAAGATCAGCAAGCCACAAGAGTTTAGGTAGAATAATAGTGAAGTTATCACGGGGTGGAAAAGTAGATTTTGGGGTTTTTGGTATGGGGGGTTCAGGGGGGCAAGATGGAGGGATCTGGGTGTCTGAGCCACAAACTTTTGTTATCATTCTTAGCTAGCCTTCTGATGAGAACCTTTTCTTCTATTCTTTTAGTATAGTTTTAATGTAATATATATCATAAAATAATAAATCAGCCTTCTGAAACACGGAGTCAGACCCTCGTCTCTCCCCTCATCCTCAGACCCCTGTGAACACGGTCACACTCCTCAAACACAGCCCCATCCCTGCAGCCCCTGCCTCTGTTCTTATCCTCCCTCAAACCCCACCACGGGTGGAAAAGGCATTTCCCAGGCACAGAGAGCCCAGCAGGACATGGAGGGGCCCTGTTTGGAGGGGCTCTGTGTGCCCATGGAAGGCACAGCTGCCCTCTCCAGCAGCTGCAGAGCAGCCTCAGGACCTGCACACGCATTTCCTGCAGGAGAAACCATCTGAAAGCAGGCGAGGACAGGAGGAGGCTGACCCAGAGCCAGGGAGGGCTTTGACCCTTCCTCCAGGCAGGCTCTGGAGGCAGCAGGACGTGGGTAAAACATCCAAAAACATCTCCAGAACATCCCTGTGGGGAGGGAATGGATCAGAAGGACAAGGACCTGCCCTGGAGGACAGCTCTGCATGTGCAGATGCAAGGGCAGGGCAGCAGCTGGAGGAGAAAGTGAAGCCCTAAAAAAGCAGCTCTGAGGACAGGCAGGGGCAGGGGCTTGGCCCCGGCCTCGGGCAGGGACAAACAGCTCCTCTGCATTGTCTTGGGTTATTTTTATCTCCCTTTGGTGCCTCTGAAGGAAGGCTGAGCACCCCTGGTGTCAGAGGAGCCCAGAGCTGCCTCTGCCTCCTTCCCCAGATGAGCAAGCGAGGCAGGGCTTTGGGAAAGGCTCCCATGGGAAAAGGAGCCTCCAGGAGCTCTGGCCCTGTGTTCCCTCTCTCTGTGGGGCTGCAGCACGCAGGAGAGGGTGCTGTGGGTGCCCATGAGGCCGAGGGTCCCCAAACTGGTGGGATGGAGGGGCCGTGTCCTGCTGTCCCCTCTGGGATTCTGGGGATGGCAAGCCCGATTTGGGGCTCACCATCTCCTCCTGCCAGGGAAACGGGCTCCTGATGCAGGCAGGCAGCTGGGGCAGGGTTTGAAAGCCTCCCCCGAGGGGAGCTGGGGAGGCTGGCAGCGAGCAGAGCCCGAGAGGAGGAGGATGGATGGCCTGGCATCCCCCCTCCTTCCAGCATCCCTGCATCCCTCCCACGGCAGCAGCATCACACCCTCCCTCCTGCAGCTCCCTGCGCCTGCAGAGGCCTCTGCTTCCTCCTCCTCCTCCTCCTCCCAGCCACAACCACCGGGAGCGGTTCCTTACCTTGCCCGCAGGGGCTGCGGGATCGCGGAGCTTTGGGACCCGGGGCCGCGATCGCTGCGTTGTCCCGGCGGCAGGGACAGTGGCACAGGCTGGCAGAGGTGGGCAGGGACACCACCCAGCCCTGCAGAGGTGCAGCAGGGACACCACCCAGCCCTGCAGAGGTGCAGCAGGTTGCAGAGGTGCAGCAGGAACACCACCCAGCCCTGCAGAGGTGCAGCAGGGACAGTACCCAGCCCTGCAGAGGTGCAGCAGGTTGCAGAGGTGCAGCAGGGACAGTACCCAGCCTTGCAGAGGTGCAGCAGGTTGCAGACCCACGGCAGAGGTGCAGTAGGTTGCAGACCCACGGCAGAGGTGCAGCAGGTTGCAGAGGTGCAGCAGGAACAGTACCCAGCCCTGCAGAGGTGCAGCAGGTTGCAGAGGTGCAGCAGGGACATTTTCACAGGCTGGCAGAGGTGCAGCAGGTTGCAGAGGTGCAGCAGGAGCACTGCCCAGCCCTGCAGAGGTGCAGCAGGCTGCAGATGTGCAGCAGGGACACCACCCAGCCCTGCAGAGGTGCAGCAGGTTGCAGACGTGCAGCAGGGACATTTTCACAGGCTGGCAGAGGTGCAGCAGGTTGCAGAGGTGCAGCAGGTTGCAGAGGTGCAGCAGGGACACCACCCAGCCCTGCAGAGGTGCAGCAGGGACATGTTCACAGGCTGGCAGAGGTGCAGCAGGTTGCAGAGGTGCAGCAGGGACATTTTCACAGGCTGGCAGACGTGCAGCAGGTTGCAGAGGTGCAGCAGGGACATTTTCACAGGCTGGCAGACGTGCAGCAGGCTGCAGAGGTGCAGCAGGAGCACTGCCCAGCCCTGCAGAGGTGCAGCAGGCTGCAGCCCCATGGCAGACCTCCACTGTGGGCAGCACGGGCGCCAGGAGCAGGTGGGCACCGTGAGCAGGCTGGCAGCCGCTGCCGCGGGCACACGCACACGGAGGTGGCCGGGAATAAAACAATAAAATTCAGTCCCAGCTCCTGCATTCCCCGCTCGTCTCCCTGTGCCTGCCTGCAGCACAGCCGGCCCCCTGCTCCCAGCACAGCTGGCTGCCACGCTGCACGCTCTGATCGATGCGTTTGGCTTTGCAGCCATCCCGGGCAGCTGCTGTCGCACTCGTGGGTGGCAGTGACACCCCAGGGCAGCTCTGGGCTTTGTTCTCTGTCATTCACTGACTACGGCCTGAATGCAGAGTCCAGGCAGGCTCCTGCTGGCCCTCTGGGGTTCATCACAGCCCCTCCTTGGCTGCCCCCCAAAAAGAGCCAGGCTTGGGATCCCAAAAATCCACCCGGCAGCCGGGCACTCTGCTGCGCAGACAGACAGGGCTGGGGAGTGAAAGCCAGAGGAAAAACAGAGCTCCCAGTTTGTTTACTACCTCTTGGCACACGTCCATGCCCGGCTTTTTATATCCCAGTGCCAGGCTCGGCAGCCTGGGTGAGCAGGATGGGCTTGGGGGGACCATCCCGGGACCCTGCGGCTGCTGCCCGCGCTGGAAACCCCAAACTGGGGATGCGGCAGTGGGACTGGGCCTGGGCTGGGGAGGGATGAGGGATTGCAGCCCCAGCTCTTCCCTGAGCTGCCACGGGAAGCAAAGCTGACGTCATTTGTGAGCAGGGAAATTTGTGGAGGTTTCTGGAGAGAAAGGCTAATCCAGAAGTACTGATATGCAGGGTGAGTTTAGATGTAAACCAAAGCTCACAAAAGGATGTGTTTGGGCAAAGACCTTCGTTCCCTGAGTCAAGAGAGCAGCCAGTTTAATAAAATCACAATTCTGTGAGCCTTTTATACCTGACAGTAGGGAAAATGTGGCCATAATGCTCTTTTCAGCTAGAAGGTGATCCCAAAATACATAACCATAAAAAGAAAGAAAGAAACATTGAGCACTCATTAATCTAAAATTTGTTTCACCAAGGATTGACTTCACCCCCGCAAAGCCCCACTGCTTGTGCTGGGTGTGACAAGGGACAATGTCACCCCTGTTAGGTGACAATCCCAGCACATGAGTGGTTCCAGGTTTCCCCAGCCAGGCAGGACAAGTGGGAATTCTCTTTGCAGCCCTCACAGGAATGATTTCAAGCCAAGGTGGCCAACCCAACACCATGGTGTTTCATGGTGGAGGCTTTGGTTGGGGAATGCTTGAGGTTATCAATTCACATTCAGAGAAGTTACTGAAATAAAGGGAGCAAAGGGAAAATCAAGGGAGTAAAGAGAAAATAAATGGAGGAATGGGAAAATAAAGGGAGTAAAGGGAAAATCAAGGGAGTAAAGAGAAAGTAAAGGGAGTAAAGGGAAAATAAGGGGAGGAAAGAGAAAATAAAGGGAGGAAAGAGAAAATAAAGGGAGGAAAGGGAAAATAAAGGGAGGAAAGGGAAAATAAACGGAGTAAAGGGAAAATAAAGGGAGTAAAGAGAAAATAAAGGGAGGAAAGAGAAAATAAAGGGAGTAAAGAGAAAATAAAGGGAGTAAAGAGAAAATAAAGGGAGTAAAGAGAAAATAAAGGGAGGAAAGAGAAAATAAAGGGAGGAAAGGGAAAATCAAGGGAGTAAAGAGAAAATAAAGGGAGGAAACAATGTGGGAGCTGGAAGGAAAGAGGGTTAATCCAAATCAGCAGCAGCTTGCCTGGGATGGGCATGGCCTGGATCCTGCAGCACAGGGGGCTGGAAGCTGCAGGGCCAGGCTGGCCGTGGGTGTGTGTGGCACCAGCAGGAACAGTGGCACAGACACGGTGCCTGCATGTGTCAGCTCCATCCTCGCTGTGTCTGCATTCCCCTCCTTCCCTTCTTCACCAGGAACAAGGAAAAAATATCCTTGAGGCCCCTCCTAGAGTGTCTCCAGCATCCAAGGGATGCTTTAACAGCATCAGGGCGAGTTTATGGCTCAAGCATGGCCAAAGCATTTCCAGGGGCCCAGCATGGGCAGGAGCTGCAGAGAGCCCAGGGAGGCTCCAGATGGTGCCAGGGATGGAGCAGCTCTGCTGGGAGGAGAGGCTGGCACAGCTGGCATTGCTCACCTGGGCAGGAGGAGCTTTGAGGTGAGCTCAGTGTGACCTTTCAGGACCTGAAAGGATCTACAGGAAAGATGGAGAGAGAGAATGGACAGGGGCTGGGGACAGGACCCAGGGAATGGCTTCAGACTGAGCCAGGGCAGGGCTGGATGGGATATTGGGAATTGGGAATTGTTCCCTGGCAGCGTGGGCAGCCCTGGCACAGGGTGGCTGCCCCTGGATCCCTGGCAGTGCCCAAGGCCAGGCTGGATGGGGTTTGGAGCACCCTGGGACAGGGGAGGTGTCCCTGCCATGGCAGGGCTGGAAGGCTGGAATGAGATGGGGTTTCAGGTCCCTTCCAGCCCAGGCCTGGGATGATTTTAGGACTCTGTGATTCTCTTATGTCTGGGATGTCTCAGAGGTGACCCAGAGGGAAATCCCACAGGGACTGGAGCCTGCCCCTCTCCATCCTGCCTGCCCTTGGAGTGATGAAACACGGCAGGGCTGGGGCAAATCCCAAATCCTGGGGTGGATGTGTCCCTGTGGGGTTTGCTGTTGGGCCAGGGGTGCTTGAGGCACTGCAAGGTCTTGGGGTGGAGAACTCCTGGGAGAGGAGGGATTGGGGGAACTCCTGGGAGAGGAGGGATTTGGGGAACTCCTGGGAGAGGAGGGATTTGGGGTCATGGGAGAGGAGGGATTCAGGGTCCTGGGACAGGATGAATTTGGGGTGTTGGGAGAGGATGGATTTGGGCTCCTGGGAGAGGATGGATTTGGGGTCATGGGAGAGGATGAATTTGGGGGAAACTCTGGGAGAAGATGGATTTGGGGTCCTGGGAGAGGATGGAATTGGGGGTGATGGGAGAGGATGGATTTGGGGTGATGGGAGAGGATGGATTTGGGGTCCTGGGAGAGGATGGAATCAGGCTCTGCAATGGCTCCCAACAGTCCTGCAGCCCATGAAGGGTTTGTTAAGGGTTTATTCCTGTTCCTCACAGCCATTCTAAGAGCAGTGCCTGGCACTCTCAGAACTGCTCTTAAAACATTACCATATTTATAAGTAATGCCCTAATTTGAAGGGATATCGAGTTCTTTTGGATGTAAGTAGTTATTAATTACAATGCAACAGGAAAATTCATTAGGGAATAGAATCAAACTTTCAATTAATGTCATTTTTATCCAGGAACATTAGATGAGCTGCTTTTTTTTTTTTTTTTTTTGCTTTTTTTTTTCCCCTTGCCTTTAACAAGGATCTGGAAACATTTGCTAATTTCCAACTATTATAGTTCCTTCTATGAAATAATGTGAGCTCTCATTTGCATATAAGAAAACATTTTCTGTATTCACTGTGACTCTGAGCTGCCCTATTTATATCAGGAAATTGAGCTGAAGACTCCCTGTGCATTTCAAGGCTTTTCTCATTTAACCAGAACATTTTCCAGGCCCACAGTGAATTAGGGATGTTTTTTGGGGGGCTCTAACCCCAGGGTGTGCACGAGGCTGAGCAGAGGGTCTGAGAAAAAGCCCAGGGGGTTTCTGGCAGAGTGTTCCACAAACATTTCTCTTGCTCTTTTTCTGAAGTGCTCCCTGCACTTCTTGCTCCAAATCTTTTACTTTCAATTTCGTTTTCAGTCTCAAAGCCAAACCTGCTTGATAGAACAAGGACCCTTCAGGTGCCAGGTGTGAAATCCTCATCAGCTCAAGCGGAGCAGAGCAGGCACCTCCAGACTCTTTTGGTGTTAACTTATTTTGCCTTCTGATCTGGGAACGTTTTCAGGTTCAGGCTTAGTTTTGTTCTGGTGTTTTTATATCTAAGGGGCCATTCCACAGCCCCCCCCAGCTGCAGGTCCATGGAAAATGGAATTTTAGTGCAGAGGACTGAACCTGTGCTGCTCCATGTCCATCTAAGCTCTGAATGCTGATTTTGGCTTTATCTGTGCTCTTGTGATGAACCCTAAATAGTCACGGGAAAAAAATAAAGCTTGCAAATGCTCTCTTTGCTCCCTCCTTTACATCTTTTGTCTCCCAGGTTTCCATTTTTGTTGTTGCTGCAAGCATCAGATAAATCAGCCGCATTAAAAAATAATAAAAAAAAAAACCTAAAAGCAGCAACAGCAGTAATCACCATTCCTTAATGATCTAAATGCTGAGGGCAGGGCAAGGCAGATACTTAATTTCAATTTTTAAAGCAGAAAAATCCACCAACATTTCAGTTGATCCCAGCCAGTTTTATTTTGATTTTATATGACAAAATAAGTTTCAGATCCTTGAAAAATAACTTTATTATAGTTAGTTTTGTCCTGGGCTTTTCCAATGATAAAAATATTCACAGTTCAAAAATCCTTCTTCCCTTGCTCCATTATCTTATGAGGAGAGGAGCCCCAGGCCATGGGATAAATGAGAAAAGAAAGAGGCTTCGGGTAAGGCTCCTGTTGGAAACCAGGGACAGGGATTTCTCAGAGAGAGATTTCTCATAGAAACCCTTTTGGATCAAACCTCTGGATATCTAAGGCTGGAGTTCAGCTGTCAGAGCCATCCCCTTTCACACCGGGGGCATTAAAATGAGCTGACAAAGGATGGTCTGACCCTGGCAGTGTCCCTGGGCCAGGAGCTGCAGGGAGTGACAGAGGGAACGTCCCCTTGGTGGCCCTGTGTGGTGGCGTGAGGGTCCCCAGGACGAGGTGAGAGATGAGAATTTGTCTCCGTGTTCTCAGAAGGCTGATATTCTATTCTATTCTATTCTATTCTATTCTATTCTATTCTATTCTATTCTATTCTATTCTATTCTATTCTATTCTATTCTATTCTATTCTATTCTATATTTGCTATACTAACACTATACTAAATAAAGAGGAAGGATACATCAGAAGGCTGAACAAGAATGACAATGAAAGCTCGTGACTGACTCCTCAGTCTGACACAGCTGGCTGTGATTGGCCATTAATTAAAACCAATTCACATGTTTGGATAAACAATCTCCAGACCACATTCCAGAGCAGCAAAACATGGAGAAGCTGAGGCTTCGTATCTTGCCAGGAGAAGAAATCCTGGTGAAGGGATTTTTCAGGAAATATCATGGTGACATCCCTGGGCCAAGAGCTCCAGGGAAGGAGGGAAGGTCCCCTTGGTGTCCCTAAGGAGCTCCAGGGACAGAGGGAATGTCCCCTTGGTGTCCCTAAAGGAGCACCAGGGACAGAGGGAATGTCCCCTTGGTGTCCCTAAGGAGCTCCAGGGAGAGAGGGAATGTCCCCTTGGTGTCCCTAAGGAGCTCCAGGGAAGGAGGGAATGTCCCCTTGGTGTCCCTAAAGGAGCTGCAGGGAAGGAAGGAGGGAATGTCCCCTTGGTGTCCCTAAGGAGCTCCAGGGAAGGAGGGAATATCCCCTTGGTGTCCCTAAAGGAGCTCCAGGGAAGGAGGGAATGTCCCCTTGATGTCCCTCAGGAGCTCCAGGGAAGGAAGGAGGGAATGTCCCCTTGGTGTCCCTGGGGCAGGATCTCCAGGGAAGGAAGGAGGGAATGTCCCCTTGGTGTCCCTCAGGAGCTCCAGGGAAGGAAGGAGGGAAGGTCCCCTTGGTGTCCCTAAGGAGCTCCAGGGAAGGAAGGCAGAAATGTCCCCTGGGTGTCCCTGGGAGCTCCAGGGAAGGAAGGCAGAAATGTCCCCTGGGTGCTGCAGGGAGGTGACTCCCGAGGGATGCAGGGGTTCCTGGATCTCCACCATCCCAAATCCAGCTCCCCTGGGCTGGGCTGCTGCTGCAGCATCCCCTGAGCTCGGGGGCTCTGTAGGACTCTGGGCAGGTCCCTCCTGTCCCCACACCTTTCCCTGCCCTTCAGCTTCGCTCCAGTCCCTCCTCCTCCTCTCCCAGGCCAGCCTGTTCCAGGCTTTTGTTCCTTTGCTGGATGGAAACTTCCTTCAGTTTTCCACTCGCAATTTATTCATGGCTAGTGCCTACTTTTTGTTCTTGTGCCAAGTTTGTCTGTTAGATCTTCTCCCTCCCCAGCACTTTCCCAGCCCACATTTATTTATAGAAAGCAATCTTTGCCTTTTTTTTTTTTTTTCTTTCTCTTCTTCTTAATTTTTTTTTTCTCCACAGAACCCTTTAGGCTCCTCCTTCCCAGAGCAAAGCCTGGCTTTAGGGCAGCAGTCCAGCCTTGCTGTGTGCCCACATTTCAGAGCTGTGCAGCTCCTGGGGGCCAGCAGGAGTTGTCAGCAGCTTGTTTTTCTTGGTGAGCCCCAGCAGAGCCTTTCAGCTGTCTCTGAGCCCCGTGTGTTTTTCTTGTCAGTGTAATGTGCTTAGTAACAACACCTACCACTTTTCCATGTCACACTCTGCACTCCTCCGTCAGCTCCACGGTGACTGGCACAGCAACACAAAGAAATTGCATTTATCCAGCAAGGGAAAACGTCGCTTTCCTAAATAACCTTTGCCTCCCCCAGGTACCTCTGCAGGTCACGGGATTCCAGAGCTTTGGTGACTCACAGATCTCCCACCTGGCAATTATTTGCTCAAAACAATTCCTGAAGCCTTAAACAAACCTTTTTTTTTTTTTTTTTTTGGGTGCAGGAAGCTCAGTGACATCTTGCCAGTGAGTGCAGGAGTCACTGCTGCTGGGGAAAAATGCCGTGGCTTGAAGTGAGAAAAGTATAAATAGAGATTTTGATATAAGCCAGTAATACATCACTGATATTTTACAGACCAGGAGGGATAATATATTGTGATAATATAATAACAGTTCCTGGGGAAAGTGTATTTTTGGATGAAAAGTGAGAAGGAAAAAAAAAAGTGTTTTGTGAATTGAAAAACGTTTCAAGTTTTCAAAACACAGAACGCGACAGGGGGATGTTTCAAAAGGAATTTACTTGTTCAAGGGGAATGTTTGCTCCCTTTGAAAAGATTATTTCCCTTCCAACCCTGGTTTTGGGCAGCCCTGTCCAGCTGCTTGTGGCTGAAAGGAAAAGCAAAGGGAATTCAGGAAGGAGAGCTGGGCTGGCCCCAAGCATGGCACAGCCTGGGGTGCTCCTGCTCCCAGCTGCCTGTGGCAATATTCCCATTTTTATGCTAAAACTCCACCTCTGGAGCACCCCTGGCTCTTGTGCTCCCAGCTGGGCACTGCTGGGACATGGACCACGTTCTCCTGGAGCTGGGGAGCTCCAGGGTCTTGCAATTTTTGGGTTTATTTCCTAGAAATGCGGGACCTGGGAGAGTGGGAAATTCTGGGAGCCAAACTGGCCTTGGAAAGCTGGGGAATGGCAGGAGGGAGAGTTCAGAGCCTCGCCAGTCAGCCAGGGACTGCAAGAAGAGCTGGGAGCACATCCCGGTGACTGCACATGGGACGGGCTGGAGATGCTGGTGTGGGACAGGGAGTGGGGGCACAGAGCAAAGGCAGGGCAGGTTCTCTCTCCAGAGCCAGGGATGTCTCCTGGCACAAAGCTTGGACAGCCTGGGAGCTTTTCCCATGAGTCCAGGGCAGGCCAGCAGGGCAGGATGTGAACTGGCACACGGATAATCAGCCCCAGTTCCTGCTTACCCCTAAATATCAGGTTTTGTCAAAATGGAGCTTCTCACTCAAGCCAGAGGAACACTGGGAGATGTTAGCACAGAGATTTTCATACTCAACTAATTAAAAACCCCATCTCTCCCACTCTCAGGGGATTTGATTCCCTTTTTTAATGCAGGCTGGAGGTACCACAGCATTTCCAGATGATGTAATTAACCTGACCTATTTGGTGGCTCCATATTAATGTTTCTTTGCGATGGATTTACAATAAAGCCTCATCATTAAGGACTTCAAAACAAGATTTATTATCATTATCTTGTTTCTCCCCATTCATTATTCCCTTCTCCTCAGCTGGAAGTGAGTCAGGACCCTCAGGCACTTTCCCTGTGGCTCCCAGAGATCTGGAGGAGGCTGATGGGCCTGACCTGTGTGCTTTGCAATTTTCTGCCTTGCACAGTGGCTGCAGAGCTCTGAGCACTCCAGAGTTGCACCAGGTTTGTGTAATCCACCCAAAGAGCCAGAGCCAGGTGGGCAAAGGGCAGGGAATTCTGCAGCTGGTACAGATTGGTACCCATGGGCATCTTCCTTCAGCCTTGGGAAGGATGACCTGGAACAGAGGCTGGGCAGAGCTAAAGAATAAAGCAGGGATTGATTCAAAGGATCTCCTCAATGGATCCACCTTGGGCAGCACAAGAGATGAACCAAAATGGTCACAAAATGAACCCAAGATGAACCAAAATGGTCCCAAAATGCACGGCCGGGCACGGGGTCTCTCCCCTGGATCAGTTCTGCTCCATTTGCACCTTGCAGTTCATTGTCCCATTCCAGCTTTAGCCCATCCAGTCCCACCCTGCTTGTTTTTCTCTCTGCAGCCCACGGTGTTTGTGCTCCTGGGCTGAGATTGGGATCATTTGTCCTTGGTGCCCAGCTGGAGCAGGAATTGTTTTGTCTCCCTGCTCTGTGCATAGAGATCACCATCCCTTACTATGGAGCTCAGACTCACACACTAGAGCAGCACAGAATGTGAAAAATATGAAAACTAAACCTGAGGCATCCCTGGCAGCCCCAACCTCCAGCTCCCAGTGGCTGCAGTGCACTGGAACATTTTCAAAGGCAC
Source organism: Calcarius lapponicus (assembly GCA_039654755.1). Taxonomy (NCBI): domain Eukaryota; kingdom Metazoa; phylum Chordata; class Aves; order Passeriformes; family Fringillidae; genus Calcarius; species Calcarius lapponicus. The sequence goes on along the minus strand of JBBFKN010000427.1, from coordinate 5,342 downwards.
CACATTGGGCTGGCATCCGGGAGGCTCCGAGGGCAGTGAGAGGTTGTTCATTAATCCCCATTTGTACCAGCAGCAAAAACCTCCCAGATCCCCAGGCTGAGCCCTGCTCTCAGCTGTAAGCGTTTTTTGTTTTTTTTTTTTTTTGGGACTACAATAGGTTTAGAGAGAATTCTGTACCAGAATCAGAGCATAACATTCAAACTTTTTCCCCCCCTAGAACAAACTGTCACAGAGGGAACTGCAGGCAGATTTCTATACCTGACTTTACTTCAAAGGGCAGAGCTCAGCCCAAAGCTCACAGCAGAGTTGGGCTCATTGATTGCCAAGGGCAGAACATTCCTAATGCATTGGTATTAAATAAACAGATGGGAAACCAAGGCGAGATTTAAATTTCTGTTGAGATAATGTCGAAAGTTTATTGACCCAAGGGTGCTGGTGATTGAGTTAAGTGTTCCACATCAATAGCTGTGGCCAGGCCTTTTGTAGGACACTGAGGAATGGGCTCAATATTTTGAGGCCTCAGTTGGAAGTAAATTTTAAGGCCTAACAGCAAATGTGCTTTGTTTGGTGCACTGGGAGCCTGTCCTTAGAGAGAGTTTAGCCCCTGCTTTCCTCCAGCCCAGGGGCAGGGAATGTCCTCCTGAGGACAGGGAATGTGCCAAGGACTGGATTCAAAACAAGATTTATTATCGTTATATTGTTTCTCCCCATTCATTATTCCCTTCTACTTCTCTCTGAGCACAGGATGCTGATTTGTGGAAAAAAAAACCCTAACTCTACAACTTCTAAAAATTGTAAAGCTCAAATGTTTATTACAGCACTGGACACATGTAGGGATTGTTCTTCTTAAAGGACATGTGTGCGTTCGAAAATTTTTGAATTTATCTCCCCTTACTTGTACATGTGCATAGAGTTTCACAGTAGGTTCATGCATATTTATTTTACTGGTTTTGTGTTACAACTTGTAACTAGTCTTGGTACAGAGAGAATACTCTCTGGTCATCTTGTCTGTCTTGCTTCCTTTTCAAAGTTTAAGGGGCCCCTCATCTTTTTAGCTTGGAGGTTTTTGTCACTGTCACGTTTTCTGAAAAATCCCTTCACCAAGATTGTTCTCCTGGGAAGCTGAGAAGCCTCAGAGAAAAGGAAAACAATTCTTATCTCATTTGCTTCTCCTGTGTTTTGCTGTGTTTGGAGATTGTTTCCCCACAGGTGATTGTTCCATTGGATTCTGCTGTGAGTTGTTTTCACTCTTTGGCCAATCAGGGCCAAGCTGTGTCAGGACTCTGGAGAGAGTCACGAGTTTTCATTATCTTCTTCTTAGCCTTCTGTAAGTTTCCTTTCTGTATTCTTTAGTATAGTTTAGTATAGTATTCTATAATATAATATAGTATCATAAAATAATAAATTAGCCTTCTGAGAACATGCAGTCAGATTCATCACTCCTTCCTGCCACAGGGCACCCCACAAATCCAATGCAGCACAAATAGCAAACGCTCCAGCTCCTGCCTGAGGCTCTCTCCTGCTCCCTGTGTCCCCTGGGTTTGCAATGAACACAGATCTCTGTAGGAAGCTGGAGAAGCAGGACTGGGGATATCAGTATGCAGGAAGGAATCAGAGCAATGAATCTGCTACCAAATGAGAATGGCAGGAATAATTGATTCCAAAGGAGGAACACAGCAAACAAAGCCCAGCAAACTTCTTTCTGCAGAACGTTCTTGGTTCCAAAAACCACCATTTGGAAACTCCATTTCGCAAGAAAATGTGGAGGGGAGAGTGTGATGCTGTGAGCTCAGCTAAGACCTGACTTTGTGGAGCAGCTGGCAAAAGGTCCATGAGGTTCTTCCTTGGGAGGGTGGGCAGGGACTGGCACAGGTGCCCAAAGCAGCCCCTGGATCCCTGGCAGTGCCCGAGGCCAGGCTGGGTTTGTGTCAATGTAGGACACAAAAGAACACAAGTGCACACACTGCTGCTCTCAAGGTGAAGAAGAAAAGGGGAGTTTATTTTCTGACTCCAACATTTATAGTTTTCCAAAAGTGACAGTGGATTGGAGGGTGACAGTGCCACCTCTCCAATGACACTGGAGAAACCAACAGTCCATCAAATTTCTCCTCCTCCATAAAAGAATGCAAACCAATGAGTTATTTACAGAAAGTGTGTGAGAAAGTTCCTTACATGAATGTCAACATCAGAAAGCTTAGAAAATCTTAAAAAATCAGGGTGACACCAGACAGGGCTTGGAGCAGCCTGGGACAGTGGGAGGTGTGGGATGAGAGATGGGATGAGAGATGGGATGGGATGGGATGGGATGGGATGGGATGAGAGGAGTTTTGAGGTGCCTTCCAACCCAAACCATTCTGGGATTCTTTGACGTGGGAGGCTGAATGTGGGGTCTGGTTCTGAGAGATTGAGGTGGGAGGAAAGAGCAGGAGGAGGAAGAGAAGGAGATGGAAGGAGACCTCCAGCAGCCCTGAGAGAGGAAGGGCCAAGCTGCAGGGCAGACAGTACGAGAATTTTGAGGAAGGCTGTAACACAATGAGGGGAGAGGGAAAGCAGGAGATGATCCCCAAACCAGAGCCAGTGGGTCAGGAAATCCTCTCTGCAAAGGGCTGCAGACACACTGAGAGGGCAGCACAGAGGGACAGGGCTGGTGGAAAGGTCTCACAGCTTCCAAAACCTCACAAACTGGGAACCCACATTATCCTCCAGGCTGGTGAGAAATGCTGAATCATCTCCATCCCAACGGGGACAGGGCAGCTGATGCTCCTCACACAGGGTGGCTGAATTCCCTACAAAGCAGGATAATCAAAAGTGATCTTTGCAGCTCAGAGGCAGCAGCTGAACGACCACAAGGGAAGCCAAAGGCAGATATTAGCTCTCTGATTTAAAATTAAAACAATTGATCAATTGTCCTTGCTGGAATTAATAGCAAAACAAATAGGCCTGCAATATTAAACTGAAATTCACTGCCTGCATCTGGCTGGATCCAAATGTATGGGGTCTCTCAGGACAGGGCTGGATATTTATTGTGGCTGAATGAATTGGATTTTTGCACATAAAATGCAGATATTGGGCAATTTGAAAAGTAAAGGTCATTCTGTAAGGAATGGGGGGTTTTGGATTTATTTTTTGGAAGCGTGTGGATTTGGAGTTTCTGGAGCTGGTCAAGCTCAGTGCAGCAGAGGGCACAGGGGGGAATGGCAGCAGGGTCTGGAGGGAAGGACGGGGAATTTCAGTCATTTTTATGCTGCAATTAAAGAAACTCTGCTGTGGGTGGGGACAGGGGGCTCTGGTGCTGGGTGTGATCAGCTCCTCATGGGCTCAATTCTGGTGGCAGAATTGTTTGGGATTTGGGATGGAATTGGGACTGAGTTCCCCCTCCTGGTCCCTGGGCGAGCCTGTGCTCCCTGGGGTTACCTGGCCTGACTCACCTGGGACAGCAAAGGCACCACAAGGGGATGTGGCCAAGCACTGCTGAGCATTGGAAAGGGGGCAGAGAGGAGCCCCAGCACCCCAGAATCCCAGGCTGCTCTGGGTTAGAGGGACCCCAAACCCCTCCAGTGCCACCCCTGCCATGGCAGGGACAACTCCCACTGTCCCAGGAGCACCTTCCCCTGTCCCAGGTGCTCCCAGCCCCGTCCAGCCTGGCCCTGGGCACTGCCAGGGATCCCCACAGCTGCTCTGGGAATTCCATCCCAGCCCTGCCCACCCTCCCAGGGCAGAATTTCTCCCCAGCATCCCCCCTCACCCTCTCTCTGGCAGTGGGGAGCATTCCCTGAGCCCTGTCACTCCCTGGGGAATATGGGGCTCTCTGGGGTTATGGCACCAAAAAAGCCTTTTTTGGGGTGAACAGCAGTGGGAGCCTCAGGGAAATGTTTGGGTCCTGCAGAATAAAAAAGCAGCAGAATGTCCCTGCAGAGCCTTTGGATGAAATCACGCAAGGAGGAATCAACCAGCCAGGCCTGGCTTATTCCCTGTGCAATCCCCTGTGGATTTAACCCCTCCTTGCACCTTCCTGCCTCTCCAAGGTGTGTCCTGGGCTTCCTGCAGCACCCAGGAGCTGGCCAGGGCTGGATTTGCCAGGATTTGGGTGCAGGGCTCCAGCAGGAGCTTCCAGCCTGGAATCAGCTCCTCCCTTCCAGCTGGGAGACTTTTGGTCTGTGTTTAACAATGTGTTTCATTGCAAATTCCGTGTTTGTCTTTAAATGACAATTGAAAGATGTTTCATAATGAGCCAGCTCTGAATGAAAATACAAATGACTTCCCCTGAAGGACCTTGATATGAAACATTTCATCTGGAGTGCAGGGAATCGCTTATTTGCTTTTCTTTGCCTTAAACAGATCAGCAAAATGAAGATGAGTTAATAAAATGGTTTTGATTCTGCCATTTTTTTTAATAAAAATTCTGGCACTTGCAAACTGCTGCAAATACCCCAGCTCCAGTGCATTTAACAAAGACAGTTCCTGGGGATTTTTCAATTCCAGATGCATTTCCTCCTTCCTGCTCCTCAACTCCATAAATCAGAGCTTGTCCATCTCTCCGAGCTCCCTCTTGGTGACTTGGAGGAGTCTCAGGGATGAGGTTTCCATGTGTGCCGTGGGAGGAGAAGTGGCTTTGCCATGCAGGACAAGTTTGGAGCTGCACCCACCCATAAATCAGCAGGGAATTCTGAGCTGGGGCAGCTGTGGGGCCGTGGCTGCCCTGGCTGAACATTTATTTCTCCAGCAGAGGGAAGGGGATCCCCCTCACACCAGTGTAAATCAGGTGCCCCTTTTTTGTCACCCTGACTGTGTCTGGCTCCTAAACCAGCTTGGTGAGGCAGATTTTTATAAAAATCTTCTGAAAGGGGGAGAATCTGGAAAGCACCAGAACTGGGGGAGGGATTAATTCACCAAGAGGGTTCTTAATTGGGGAGTTCAGGTCAGATATGCTAATTTCCAGAATCTATAAAAATTGTGCATCTTTGGTGTTCTCCACCTGACGAATTTGCGCACCTGAGGATCCTCATAGCATTGTACCCCTTTTAATCTTTTTTTATTTTACATTTTAGCCTTTTTATTTTACCTTTTTGGCCTTTTTATTTTTACCTTTTTAGCCTTTTTATTTTACCTTTTGAGCCTGGCGTTTCTAGGAGCAGAGAAAAAGGCACCAGGGAGGGCAGAGGGTGCCGTGCCCTGCAGTGACCTTGGCAAGGAGAATTAACTTCTCCTCTGGCCCAGTGACCTTGGCAAGGAGAATTAACTTCTCCCCTAGCCCAGAGTCCCCAGGAGCTGCCAGGAGCAGAGCACACCGAGCAGCAATGATTGCTCTTTAGTTCAAAGTCCACACCCAGCGCCTCCACATG